>CM075877.1:32551554-32639054 GCA_038021265.1 Cyprinella venusta
TACCCCCTCCGATCTTCTTGAAACTCTGGATTCTGACAGAGGGCCACGAGACTTCGACCAGCGCGCAAAAATGGAGGCTCTAGACCCTTCCAGAGCCGAGATATCGGATGTCAAAGTTTTGACCTGAAAAAAAAAACATAAGGGGTAACACTGTCGTTTTTGGCCGAAACTTTTGACCCCCTCCGATCTTCTTGAAACTCTGGATTCTGACAGAGGGCCACGAGACTTCGACCAGCGCGCAAAAATGGAGGCTCTAGACCCTTCCAGAGCCGAGATATCGGATGTCAAAGTTTTGACCTGAAAAAAAAACATAAGGGGTAACACTGTCGTTTTTGGCCGAAATTTTGACCCCCTCCGATCTTCTTGAAACTCTGGATTCTGACAGAGGGCCACGAGACTTCGACCAGCGCGCAAAAATGGAGGCTCTAGACCCTTCCAGAGCCGAGATATCGGATGTCAAAGTTTTGACCTGAAAAAAAAACATAAGGGGTAACACTGTCGTTTTTTGGCCGAAATTTTGACCCCCTCCGATCTTCTTGAAACTCTGGATTCTGACAGAGGGCCACGAGACTTCGACCAGCGCGCAAAAATGGAGGCTCTAGACCCTTCCAGAGCCGAGATATCGGATGTCAAAGTTTTGACCTGAAAAAAAAACATAAGGGTAACACTGTCGTTTTTGGCTGAAATTTTGACCCCCTCCGATCTTCTTGAAACTCTGGATTCTGACAGAGGGCCACGAGACTTCGACCAGCGCGCAAAAATGGAGGCTCTAGACCCTTCCAGAGCCGAGATATCGGATGTCAAAGTTTTGACCTGAAAAAAAAACATAAGGGGTAACACTGTCGTTTTTGGCCGAAATTTTGACCCCCTCCGATCTTCTTGAAACTCTGGATTCTGACAGAGGGCCACGAGACTTCGACCAGCGCGCAAAAATGGAGGCTCTAGACCCTTCCAGAGCCGAGATATCGGATGTCAAAGTTTTGACCTGAAAAAAAAACATAAGGGGTAACACTGTCGTTTTTGGCCGAAATGTTGATCCCCCTCCGATCTTCTTGAAACTCTGGATTCTGACAGAGGGCCACGAGACTTCGACCAGCGCGCAAAAATGGAGGCTCTAGACCCTTCCAGAGCCGAGATATCGGATGTCAAAGTTTTGACCTGAAAAAAAAACATAAGGGGTAACACTGTCGTTTTTGGCCGAAATTTTGACCCCCTCCGATCTTCTTGAAACTCTGGATTCTGTCAGAGGGCCACGAGACTTCGACCAGCGCGCAAAAATGGAGGCTCTAGACCCTTCCAGAGCCGAGATATCGGATGTCAAAGTTTTGACCTGAAAAAAAAAACATAAGGGGTAACACTGTCGTTTTTGGCCGAAATTTTGACCCCCTCCGATCTTCTTGAAACTCTGGATTCTGACAGAGGGCCACGAGACTTCGACCAGCGCGCAAAAATGGAGGCTCTAGACCCTTCCAGAGCCAAGATATCGGATGTCAAAGTTTTGACCTGAAAAAAAAACATAAGGGGTAACACTGTCGTTTTTGGCCGAAATTTTGACCCCCTCCGATCTTCTTGAAACTCTGGATTCTGACAGAGGGCCACGAGACTTCGACCAGCGCGCAAAAATGGAGGCTCTAGACCCTTCCAGAGCCGAGATATCGGATGTCAAAGTTTTGACCTGAAAAAAAAACATAAGGGGTAACACTGTCGTTTTTGGCCGAAATTTTGACCCCCTCCGATCTTCTTGAAACTCTGGATTCTGACAGAGGGCCACGAGACTTCGACCAGCGCGCAAAAATGGAGGCTCTAGACCCTTCCAGAGCCAAGATATCGGATGTCAAAGTTTTGACCTGAAAAAAAAACATAAGGGGTAACACTGTCGTTTTTGGCCGAAATTTTGACCCCCTCCGATCTTCTTGAAACTCTGGATTCTGACAGAGGGCCACGAGACTTCGACCAGCGCACAAAAATGGAGGCTCTAGACCCTTCCAGAGCCGAGATATCGGATGTCAAAGATTTTGACCTGAAAAAAAAACATAAGGGGTAACACTGTCGTTTTTGGCCGAAATTTTGACCCCCTCCAATCTTCTTGAAACTCTGGATTCTGACAGAGGGCCACGAGACTTCGACCAGCGCGCAAAAATGGAGGCTCTAGACCCTTCCAGAGCCGAGATATCAGATGTCAAAGTTTTGACCTGAAAAAAAAACATAAGGGGTAACACTGTCGTTTTTGGCCGAAATTTTGACCCCCTCCGATCTTCTTGAAACTCTGGATTCTGACAGAGGGCCACGAGACTTCGACCAGCGCGCAAAATGGAGGCTCTAGACCCTTCCAGAGCCGAGATATCGGATGTCAAAGTTTTGACCTGAAAAAAAAAACATAAGGGGTAACACTGTCGTTTTTGGCCGAAATTTTGACCCCCTCCGATCTTCTTGAAACTCTGGATTCTGACAGAGGGCCACGAGACTTCGACCAGCGCGCAAAAATGGAGGCTCTAGACCCTTCCAGAGCCGAGATATCGGATGTCAAAGTTTTGACCTGAAAAAAAAAACATAAGGGGTAACACTGTCGTTTTTGGCCGAAATTTTGACCCCCTCCGATCTTCTTGAAACTCTGGATTCTGACAGAGGGCCACGAGACTTCGACCAGCGCGCAAAAATGGAGGCTCTAGACCCTTCCAGAGCCGAGATATCGGATGTCAAAGTTTTGACCTGAAAAAAAAACATAAGGGGTAACACTGTCGTTTTTGGCCGAAATTTTGACCCCCTCCGATCTTCTTGAAACTCTGGATTCTGACAGAGGGCCACGAGACTTCGACCAGCGCGCAAAAATGGAGGCTCTAGACCCTTCCAGAGCCGAGATATCGGATGTCAAAGTTTTGACCTGAAAAAAAAACATAAGGGGTAACACTGTCGTTTTTGGCCGAAATTTTGACCCCCTCCAATCTTCTTGAAACTCTGGATTCTGACAGAGGGCCACGAGACTTCGACCAGCGCGCAAAAATGGAGGCTCTAGACCCTTCCAGAGCCGAGATATCAGATGTCAAAGTTTTGACCTGAAAAAAAAACATAAGGGTGAACACTGTCGTTTTTGGCCGAAATTTTGACCCCCTCCGATCTTCTTGAAACTCTGGATTCTGACAGAGGGCCACGAGACTTCGACCAGCGCGCAAAAATGGAGGCTCTAGACCCTTCCAGAGCCGAGATATCGGATGTCAAAGTTTTGACCTGAAAAAAAAACATAAGGGGTAACACTGTCGTTTTTGGCCGAAATTTTGACCCCCTCCGATCTTCTTGAAACTCTGGATTCTGACAGAGGGCCACGAGACTTCGACCAGCGCGCAAAAATGGAGGCTCTAGACCCTTCCAGAGCCGAGATATCGGATGTCAAAGTTTTGACCTGAAAAAAAAAACATAAGGGGTAACACTGTCGTTTTTGGCCGAAATTTTGACCCCCTCCGATCTTCTTGAAACTCTGGATTCTGACAGAGGGCCACGAGACTTCGACCAGCGCGCAAAAATGGAGGCTCTAGACCCTTCCAGAGCCGAGATATCGGATGTCAAAGTTTTGACCTGAAAAAAAAACATAAGGGGTAACACTGTCGTTTTTGGCCGAAATTTTGACCCCCTCCGATCTTCTTGAAACTCTGGATTCTGACAGAGGGCCACGAGACTTCGACCAGCGCGCAAAAATGGAGGCTCTAGACCCTTCCAGAGCCAAGATATCGGATGTCAAAGTTTTGACCTGAAAAAAAAACATAAGGGGTAACACTGTCGTTTTTGGCCGAAATTTTGACCCCCTCCGATCTTCTTGAAACTCTGGATTCTGACAGAGGGCCACGAGACTTCGACCAGCGCGCAAAAATGGAGGCTCTAGACCCTTCCAGAGCCGAGATATCGGATGTCAAAGTTTTGACCTGAAAAAAAAACATAAGGGGTAACACTGTCGTTTTTGGCCGAAATTTTGACCCCCTCCGATCTTCTTGAAACTCTGGATTCTGACAGAGGGCCACGAGACTTCGACCAGCGCGCAAAAATGGAGGCTCTAGACCCTTCCAGAGCCGAGATATCGGATGTCAAAGTTTTGACCTGAAAAAAAAACATAAGGGGTAACACTGTCGTTTTTGGCCGAAATTTTGACCCCCTCCGATCTTCTTGAAACTCTGGATTCTGACAGAGGGCCACGAGACTTCGACCAGCGCGCAAAAATGGAGGCTCTAGACCCTTCCAGAGCCGAGATATCGGATGTCAAAGATTTGACCTGAAAAAAAAAACATAAGGGGTAACACTGTCGTTTTTGGCCGAAATTTTGACCCCCTCCAATCTTCTTGAAACTCTGGATTCTGACAGAGGGCCACGAGACTTCGCCCAGCGCGCAAAAATGGAGGCTCTAGACCCTTCCAGAGCCGAGATATCAGATGTCAAAGTTTTGACCTGAAAAAAAAACATAAGGGGTAACACTGTCGTTTTTGGCCGAAATTTTGACCCCCTCCGATCTTCTTGAAACTCTGGATTCTGACAGAGGGCCACGAGACTTCGACCAGCGCGCAAAAATGGAGGCTCTAGACCCTTCCAGAGCCGAGATATCGGATGTCAAAGTTTTGACCTGAAAAAAAAACATAAGGGGTAACACTGTCGTTTTTGGCCGAAATTTTGACCCCCTCCGATCTTCTTGAAACTCTGGATTCTGACAGAGGGCCACGAGACTTCGACCAGCGCGCAAAAATGGAGGCTCTAGACCCTTCCAGAGCCGAGATATCGGATGTCAAAGTTTTGACCTGAAAAAAAAAACATTAAGGGGTAACACTGTCGTTTTTGGCCGAAATTTTGACCCCCTCCGATCTTCTTGAAACTCTGGATTCTGACAGAGGGCCACGAGACTTCGACCAGCGCGCAAAAATGGAGGCTCTAGACCCTTCCAGAGCCGAGATATCGGATGTCAAAGTTTTGACCTGAAAAAAAAAACATAAGGGGTAACACTGTCGTTTTTGGCCGAAATTTTGACCCCCTCCGATCTTCTTGAAACTCTGGATTCTGACAGAGGGCCACGAGACTTCGACCAGCGCGCAAAAATGGAGGCTCTAGACCCTTCCAGAGCCGAGATATCGGATGTCAAAGTTTTGACCTGAAAAAAAAACATAAGGGGTAACACTGTCGTTTTTGGCCGAAATTTTGACCCCCTCCGATCTTCTTGAAACTCTGGATTCTGACAGAGGGCCACGAGACTTCGACCAGCGCGCAAAAATGGAGGCTCTAGACCCTTCCAGAGCCGAGATATCGGATGTCAAAGTTTTGACCTGAAAAAAAAAACATAAGGGGTAACACTGTCGTTTTTGGCCGAAATTTTGACCCCCTCCGATCTTCTTGAAACTCTGGATTCTGACAGAGGGCCACGAGACTTCGACCAGCGCGCAAAAATGGAGGCTCTAGACCCTTCCAGAGCCGAGATATCGGATGTCAAAGTTTTGACCTGAAAAAAAAAAACATAAGGGGTAACACTGTCATTTTTGGCCGAAATTTTGACCCCCTCCGATCTTCTTGAAACTCTGGATTCTGACAGAGGGCCACGAGACTTCGACCAGCGCACAAAAATGGAGGCTCTAGACCCTTCCAGAGCCGAGATATCGGATGTCAAAGATTTGACCTGAAAAAAAAAACATAAGGGGTAACACTGTCGTTTTTGGCCGAAATTTTGACCCCCTCCGATCTTCTTGAAACTCTGGATTCTGACAGAGGGCCACGAGACTTCGACCAGCGCGCAAAAATGGAGGCTCTAGACCCTTCCAGAGCCGAGATATCGGATGTCAAAGTTTTGACCTGAAAAAAAAAACATAAGGGGTAACACTGTCGTTTTTGGCCGAAATTTTGACCCCCTCCGATCTTCTTGAAACTCTGGATTCTGACAGAGGGCCACGAGACTTCGACCAGCGCGCAAAAATGGAGGCTCTAGACCCTTCCAGAGCCGAGATATCGGATGTCAAAGTTTTGACCTGAAAAAAAAACATAAGGGGTAACACTGTCGTTTTTGGCCGAAATTTTGACCCCCTCCGATCTTCTTGAAACTCTGGATTCTGACAGAGGGCCACGAGACTTCGACCAGCGCGCAAAAATGGAGGCTCTAGACCCTTCCAGAGCCGAGATATCGGATGTCAAAGTTTTGACCTGAAAAAAAAAACATAAGGGGTAACACTGTCGTTTTTGGCCGAAATTTTGACCCCCTCCGATCTTCTTGAAACTCTGGATTCTGACAGAGGGCCACGAGACTTCGACCAGCGCGCAAAAATGGAGGCTCTAGACCCTTCCAGAGCCGAGATATCGGATGTCAAAGTTTTGACCTGAAAAAAAAACATAAGGGGTAACACTGTCGTTTTTGGCCGAAATTTTGACCCCCTCCGATCTTCTTGAAACTCTGGATTCTGACAGAGGGCCACGAGACTTCGACCAGCGCGCAAAAATGGAGGCTCTAGACCCTTCCAGAGCCGAGATATCGGATGTCAAAGTTTTGACCTGAAAAAAAAACATAAGGGGTAACACTGTCGTTTTTGGCCGAAATTTTGACCCCCTCCGATCTTCTTGAAACTCTGGATTCTGACAGAGGGCCACGAGACTTCGACCAGCGCGCAAAAATGGAGGCTCTAGACCCTTCCAGAGCCGAGATATCGGATGTCAAAGTTTTGACCTGAAAAAAAAACATAAGGGGTAACACTGTCGTTTTTGGCCGAAATTTTGACCCCCTCCGATCTTCTTGAAACTCTGGATTCTGACAGAGGGCCACGAGACTTCGACCAGCGCGCAAAAATGGAGGCTCTAGACCCTTCCAGAGCCGAGATATCGGATGTCAAAGTTTTGACCTGAAAAAAAAACATAAGGGGTAACACTGTCGTTTTTGGCCGAAATTTTGACCCCCTCCGATCTTCTTGAAACTCTGGATTCTGACAGAGGGCCACGAGACTTCGACCAGCGCGCAAAAATGGAGGCTCTAGACCCTTCCAGAGCCGAGATATCGGATGTCAAAGTTTTGACCTGAAAAAAAAACATAAGGGGTAACACTGTCGTTTTTGGCCGAAATTTTGACCCCCTCCGATCTTCTTGAAACTCTGGATTCTGACAGAGGGCCACGAGACTTCGACCAGCGCGCAAAAATGGAGGCTCTAGACCCTTCCAGAGCCGAGATATCGGATGTCAAAGTTTTGACCTGAAAAAAAAACATAAGGGGTAACACTGTCGTTTTTGGCCGAAATTTTGACCCCCTCCGATCTTCTTGAAACTCTGGATTCTGACAGAGGGCCACGAGACTTCGACCAGCGCGCAAAAATGGAGGCTCTAGACCCTTCCAGAGCCGAGATATCGGATGTCAAAGTTTTGACCTGAAAAAAAAAACATAAGGGGTAACACTGTCATTTTTGGCCGAAATTTTGACCCCCCTCCGATCTTCTTGAAACTCTGGATTCTGACAGAGGGCCACGAGACTTCGACCAGCGCGCAAAAATGGAGGCTCTAGACCCTTCCAGAGCCGAGATATCGGATGTCAAAGATTTGACCTGAAAAAAAAACATAAGGGGTAACACTGTCGTTTTTGGCCGAAATTTTGACCCCCTCCGATCTTCTTGAAACTCTGGATTCTGACAGAGGGCCACGAGACTTCGACCAGCGCGCAAAAATGGAGGCTCTAGACCCTTCCAGAGCCGAGATATCGGATGTCAAAGTTTTGACCTGAAAAAAAAACATAAGGGGTAACACTGTCGTTTTTGGCCGAAATTTTGACCCCCTCCGATCTCCTTGAAACTCTGGATTCTGACAGAGGGCCACGAGACTTCGACCAGCGCGCAAAAATGGAGGCTCTAGACCCTTCCAGAGCCGAGATATCGGATGTCAAAGTTTGACCTGAAAAAAAAACATAAGGGGTAACACTGTCGTTTTTGGCCGAAATTTTGACCCCCTCCGATCTTCTTGAAACTCTGGATTCTGACAGAGGGCCACGAGACTTCGACCAGCGCGCAAAAAATGGAGGCTCTAGACCCTTCCAGAGCCGAGATATCGGATGTCAAAGTTTTGACCTGAAAAAAAAACATAAGGGGTAACACTGTCGTTTTTGGCCGAAATTTTGACCCCCTCCGATCTTCTTGAAACTCTGGATTCTGACAGAGGGCCACGAGACTTCGACCAGCGCGCAAAAATGGAGGCTCTAGACCCTTCCAGAGCCAGAGATATCGGATGTCAAAGTTTTGACCTGAAAAAAAAAACATAAGGGGTAACACTGTCATTTTTGGCCGAAATTTTGACCCCCTCCGATCTTCTTGAAACTCTGGATTCTGACAGAGGGCCACGAGACTTCGACCAGCGCGCAAAAATGGAGGCTCTAGACCCTTCCAGAGCCGAGATATCGGATGTCAAAGTTTTGACCTGAAAAAAAAAACATAAGGGGTAACACTGTCGTTTTTGGCCGAAATTTTGACCCCCTCCGATCTTCTTGAAACTCTGGATTCTGACAGAGGGCCACGAGACTTCGACCAGCGCGCAAAAATGGAGGCTCTAGACCCTTCCAGAGCCGAGATATCGGATGTCAAAGTTTTGACCTGAAAAAAAAACATAAGGGGTAACACTGTCGTTTTTGGCCGAAATTTTGACCCCCTCCGATCTTCTTGAATCTCTGGATTCTGACAGAGGGCCACGAGACTTCGACCAGCGCGCAAAAATGGAGGCTCTAGACCCTTCCAGAGCCGAGATATCGGATGTCAAAGTTTTGACCTGAAAAAAAAACATAAGGGGTAACACTGTCGTTTTTGGCCGAAATTTTGACCCCCTCCGATCTTCTTGAAACTCTGGATTCTGACAGAGGGCCACGAGACTTCGACCAGCGCGCAAAAATGGAGGCTCTAGACCCTTCCAGAGCCGAGATATCGGATGTCAAAGTTTTGACCAGAAAAAAAAACATAAGGGGTAACACTGTCGTTTTTGGCCGAAATTTTGACCCCCCTCCGATCTTCTTGAAACTCTGGATTCTGACAGAGGGCCACGAGACTTCGACCAGCGCGCAAAAATGGAGGCTCTAGACCCTTCCAGAGCCGAGATATCGGATGTCAAAGTTTTGACCTGAAAAAAAAACATAAGGGGTAACACTGTCGTTTTTGGCCGAAATTTTGACCCCCTCCGATCTTCTTGAAACTCTGGATTCTGACAGAGGGCCACGAGACTTCGACCAGCGCGCAAAAATGGAGGCTCTAGACCCTTCCAGAGCCGAGATATCGGATGTCAAAGTTTTGACCTGAAAAAAAACATAAGGGGTAAGTAACACTGTCATTTTTGGCCGAAATTTTGACCCCCTCCGATCTTCTTGAAACTCTGGATTCTGACAGAGGGCCACGAGACTTCGACCAGCGCACAAAAATGGAGGCTCTAGACCCTTCCAGAGCCGAGATATCGGATGTCAAAGATTTGACCTGAAAAAAAAAACATAAGGGGTAACACTGTCGTTTTTGGCCGAAATTTTGACCCCCTCCAATCTTCTTGAAACTCTGGATTCTGACAGAGGGCCACGAGACTTCGACCAGCGCGCAAAAATGGAGGCTCTAGACCCTTCCAGAGCCGAGATATCAGATGTCAAAGTTTTGACCTGAAAAAAAAACATAAGGGGTAACACTGTCGTTTTTGGCCGAAATTTTGACCCCCTCCGATCTTCTTGAAACTCTGGATTCTGACAGAGGGCCACGAGACTTCGACCAGCGCGCAAAAATGGAGGCTCTAGACCCTTCCAGAGCCGAGATATCGGATGTCAAAGTTTTGACCTGAAAAAAAAACATAAGGGGTAACACTGTCGTTTTTGGCCGAAATTTTGACCCCCTCCGATCTTCTTGAAACTCTGGATTCTGACAGAGGGCCACGAGACTTCGACCAGCGCGCAAAAATGGAGGCTCTAGACCCTTCCAGAGCCGAGATATCGGATGTCAAAGTTTTGACCTGAAAAAAAAAACATAAGGGGTAACACTGTCGTTTTTGGCCGAAATTTTGACCCCCTCCGATCTTCTTGAAACTCTGGATTCTGACAGAGGGCCACGAGACTTCGACCAGCGCGCAAAAATGGAGGCTCTAGACCCTTCCAGAGCCGAGATATCGGATGTCAAAGTTTTGACCTGAAAAAAAAACATAAGGGGTAACACTGTCGTTTTTGGCCGAAATTTTGACCCCCTCCGATCTTCTTGAAACTCTGGATTCTGACAGAGGGCCACGAGACTTCGACCAGCGCGCAAAAATGGAGGCTCTAGACCCTTCCAGAGCCGAGATATCGGATGTCAAAGTTTTGACCTGAAAAAAAAACATAAGGGGTAACACTGTCGTTTTTGGCCGAAATTTTGACCCCCTCCGATCTTCTTGAAACTCTGGATTCTGACAGAGGGCCACGAGACTTCGACCAGCGCGCAAAAATGGAGGCTCTAGACCCTTCCAGAGCCGAGATATCGGATGTCAAAGTTTTGACCTGAAAAAAAAACATAAGGGGTAACACTGTCGTTTTTGGCTGAAATTTTGACCCCCTCCGATCTTCTTGAAACTCTGGATTCTGACAGAGGGCCACGAGACTTCGACCAGCGCGCAAAAATGGAGGCTCTAGACCCTTCCAGAGCCGAGATATCGGATGTCAAAGTTTTGACCTGAAAAAAAAACATAAGGGGTAACACTGTCGTTTTGGGCCGAAATTTTGACCCCCTCCGATCTTCTTGAAACTCTGGATTCTGACAGAGGGCCACGAGACTTCGACCAGCGCGCAAAAATGGAGGCTCTAGACCCTTCCAGAGCCGAGATATCGGATGTCAAAGTTTTGACCTGAAAAAAAAACATAAGGGGTAACACTGTCGTTTTTGGCCGAAATTTTGACCCCCTCCGATCTTCTTGAAACTCTGGATTCTGACAGAGGGCCACGAGACTTCGACCAGCGCGCAAAAATGGAGGCTCTAGACCCTTCCAGAGCCGAGATATAGGATGTCAAAGTTTTGACCTGAAAAAAAAACATAAGGGGTAACACTGTCGTTTTTGGCCGAAATTTTGACCCCCTCCGATCTTCTTGAAACTCTGGATTCTGACAGAGGGCCACGAGACTTCGACCAGCGCGCAAAAACGGAGGCTCTAGACCCTTCCAGAGCCGAGATATCGGATGTCAAAGTTTTGACCTGAAAAAAAAACATAAGGGGTAACACTGTCGTTTTTGGCCGAAATTTTGACCCCCTCCGATCTTCTTGAAACTCTGGATTCTGACAGAGGGCCACGAGACTTCGACCAGCGCGCAAAAATGGAGGCTCTAGACCCTTCCAGAGCCGAGATATCGGATGTCAAAGTTTTGACCTGAAAAAAAAACATAAGGGGTAACACTGTCGTTTTTGGCCGAAATTTTGACCCCCTCCGATCTTCTTGAAACTCTGGATTCTGACAGAGGGCCACGAGACTTCGACCAGCGCGCAAAAATGGAGGCTCTAGACCCTTCCAGAGCCGAGATATCGGATGTCAAAGATTTGACCTGAAAAAAAAAACATAAGGGGTAACACTGTCGTTTTTGGCCGAAATTTTGACCCCCTCCGATCTTCTTGAAACTCTGGATTCTGACAGAGGGCCACGAGACTTCGACCAGCACGCAAAAATGGAGGCTCTAGACCCTTCCAGAGCAGAGATATCGGATGTCAAAGATTTGACCTGAAAAAAAAACATAAGGGGTAACACTGTCGTTTTTGGCCGAAATTTTGACCCCCTCCGATCTTCTTGAAACTCTGGATTCTGACAGAGGGCCACGAGACTTCGACCAGCGTGCAAAAATGGAGGCTCTAGACCCTTCCAGAGCCGAGATATCGGATGTCAAAGTTTTGACCTGAAAAAAAAACATAAGGGGTAACACTGTCGTTTTTGGCCGAAATTTTGACCCCCTCCGATCTTCTTGAAACTCTGGATTCTGACAGAGGGCCACGAGACTTCGACCAGCGCGCAAAAATGGAGGCTCTAGACCCTTCCAGAGCCGAGATATCGGATGTCAAAGATTTGACCTGAAAAAAAAAACATAAGGGGTAACACTGTCGTTTTTGGCCGAAATTTTGACCCCCTCCGATCTTCTTGAAACTCTGGATTCTGACAGAGGGCCACGAGACTTCGACCAGCGCGCAAAAATGGAGGCTCTAGACCCTTCCAGAGCCGAGATATCGGATGTCAAAGTTTTGACCTGAAAAAAAAACATAAGGGGTAACACTGTCGTTTTTGGCCGAAATGTTGATCCCCTCCGATCTTCTTGAAACTCTGGATTCTGACAGAGGGCCACGAGACTTCGACCAGCGCGCAAAAATGGAGGCTCTAGACCCTTCCAGAGCCGAGATATCGGATGTCAAAGTTTTGACCTGAAAAAAAAACATAAGGGGTAACACTGTCGTTTTTGGCCGAAATTTTGACCCCCTCCGATCTTCTTGAAACTCTGGATTCTGTCAGAGGGCCACGAGACTTCGACCAGCGCGCAAAAATGGAGGCTCTAGACCCTTCCAGAGCCGAGATATCGGATGTCAAAGTTTTGACCTGAAAAAAAAACATAAGGGGTAACACTGTCGTTTTTGGCCGAAATTTTGACCCCCTCCGATCTTCTTGAAACTCTGGATTCTGACAGAGGGCCACGAGACTTCGACCAGCGCGCAAAAATGGAGGCTCTAGACCCTTCCAGAGCCGAGATATCGGATGTCAAAGTTTTGACCTGAAAAAAAAACATAAGGGGTAACACTGTCGTTTTTGGCCGAAATTTTGACCCCCTCCGATCTTCTTGAAACTCTGGATTCTGACAGAGGGCCACGAGACTTCGACCAGCGCGCAAAAATGGAGGCTCTAGACCCTTCCAGAGCCGAGATATCGGATGTCAAAGTTTTGACCTGAAAAAAAAACATAAGGGGTAACACTGTCGTTTTTGGCCGAAATTTTGACCCCCTCCGATCTTCTTGAAACTCTGGATTCTGACAGAGGGCCACGAGACTTCGACCAGCGCGCAAAAATGGAGGCTCTAGACCCTTCCAGAGCCGAGATATCGGATGTCAAAGTTTTGACCTGAAAAAAAAACATAAGGGGTAACACTGTCGTTTTTGGCCGAAATTTTGACCCCCTCCGATCTTCTTGAAACTCTGGATTCTGACAGAGGGCCACGAGACTTCGACCAGCGCGCAAAAATGGAGGCTCTAGACCCTTCCAGAGCCGAGATATCGGATGTCAAAGTTTTGACCTGAAAAAAAAACATAAGGGGTAACACTGTCGTTTTTGGCCGAAATTTTGACCCCCTCCGATCTTCTTGAAACTCTGGATTCTGACAGAGGGCCACGAGACTTCGACCAGCGCGCAAAAATGGAGGCTCTAGACCCTTCCAGAGCCAAGATATCGGATGTCAAAGTTTTGACCTGAAAAAAAAACATAAGGGGTAACACTGTCGTTTTTGGCCGAAATTTTGACCCCCTCCGATCTTCTTGAAACTCTGGATTCTGACAGAGGGCCACGAGACTTCGACCAGCGCGCAAAAATGGAGGCTCTAGACCCTTCCAGAGCCGAGATATCGGATGTCAAAGTTTTGACCTGAAAAAAAAACATAAGGGGTAACACTGTCGTTTTTGGCCGAAATTTTGACCCCCTCCGATCTTCTTGAAACTCTGGATTCTGACAGAGGGCCACGAGACTTCGACCAGCGCGCAAAAATGGAGGCTCTAGACCCTTCCAGAGCCGAGATATCGGATGTCAAAGTTTTGACCTGAAAAAAAAACATAAGGGGTAAGTAACACTGTCATTTTTGGCCGAAATTTTGACCCCCTCCGATCTTCTTGAAACTCTGGATTCTGACAGAGGGCCACGAGACTTCGACCAGCGCACAAAAATGGAGGCTCTAGACCCTTCCAGAGCCGAGATATCGGATGTCAAAGATTTGACCTGAAAAAAAAAACATAAGGGGTAACACTGTCGTTTTTGGCCGAAATTTTGACCCCCTCCAATCTTCTTGAAACTCTGGATTCTGACAGAGGGCCAAGAGACTTCGACCAGCGCGCAAAAATGGAGGCTCTAGACCCTTCCAGAGCCGAGATATCAGATGTCAAAGTTTTGACCTGAAAAAAAAACATAAGGGGTAACACTGTCGTTTTTGGCCGAAATTTTGACCCCCTCCGATCTTCTTGAAACTCTGGATTCTGACAGAGGGCCACGAGACTTCGACCAGCGCGCAAAAATGGAGGCTCTAGACCCTTCCAGAGCCGAGATATCGGATGTCAAAGTTTTGACCTGAAAAAAAAACATAAGGGGTAACACTGTCGTTTTTGGCCGAAATTTTGACCCCCTCCGATCTTCTTGAAACTCTGGATTCTGACAGAGGGCCACGAGACTTCGACCAGCGCGCAAAAATGGAGGCTCTAGACCCTTCCAGAGCCGAGATATCGGATGTCAAAGTTTTGACCTGAAAAAAAAAACATAAGGGGTAACACTGTCGTTTTTGGCCGAAATTTTGACCCCCTCCGATCTTCTTGAAACTCTGGATTCTGACAGAGGGCCACGAGACTTCGACCAGCGCGCAAAAATGGAGGCTCTAGACCCTTCCAGAGCCGAGATATCGGATGTCAAAGTTTTGACCTGAAAAAAAAACATAAGGGGTAACACTGTCGTTTTTGGCCGAAATTTTGACCCCCTCCGATCTTCTTGAAACTCTGGATTCTGACAGAGGGCCACGAGACTTCGACCAGCGCGCAAAAATGGAGGCTCTAGACCCTTCCAGAGCCGAGATATCGGATGTCAAAGTTTTGACCTGAAAAAAAAACATAAGGGGTAACAATGTCGTTTTTTGGCCGAAATTTTGACCCCCTCCGATCTTCTTGAAACTCTGGATTCTGACAGAGGGCCACGAGACTTCGACCAGCGCGCAAAAATGGAGGCTCTAGACCCTTCCAGAGCCGAGATATCGGATGTCAAAGTTTTGACCTGAAAAAAAAACATAAGGGGTAACACTGTCGTTTTTGGCTGAAATTTTGACCCCCTCCGATCTTCTTGAAACTCTGGATTCTGACAGAGGGCCACGAGACTTCGACCAGCGCGCAAAAATGGAGGCTCTAGACCCTTCCAGAGCCGAGATATCGGATGTCAAAGTTTTGACCTGAAAAAAAAACATAAGGGGTAACACTGTCGTTTTGGGCCGAAATTTTGACCCCCTCCGATCTTCTTGAAACTCTGGATTCTGACAGAGGGCCACGAGACTTCGACCAGCGCGCAAAAATGGAGGCTCTAGACCCTTCCAGAGCCGAGATATCGGATGTCAAAGTTTTGACCTGAAAAAAAAACATAAGGGGTAACACTGTCGTTTTTGGCCGAAATTTTGACCCCCTCCGATCTTCTTGAAACTCTGGATTCTGACAGAGGGCCACGAGACTTCGACCAGCGCGCAAAATGGAGGCTCTAGACCCTTCCAGAGCCGAGATATAGGATGTCAAAGTTTTGACCTGAAAAAAAAACATAAGGGGTAACACTGTCGTTTTTGGCCGAAATTTTGACCCCCTCCGATCTTCTTGAAACTCTGGATTCTGACAGAGGGCCACGAGACTTCGACCAGCGCGCAAAAACGGAGGCTCTAGACCCTTCCAGAGCCGAGATATCGGATGTCAAAGTTTTGACCTGAAAAAAAAACATAAGGGGTAACACTGTCGTTTTTGGCCGAAATTTTGACCCCCTCCGATCTTCTTGAAACTCTGGATTCTGACAGAGGGCCACGAGACTTCGACCAGCGCGCAAAAATGGAGGCTCTAGACCCTTCCAGAGCCGAGATATCGGATGTCAAAGTTTTGACCTGAAAAAAAAACATAAGGGGTAACACTGTCGTTTTTGGCCGAAATTTTGACCCCCTCCGATCTTCTTGAAACTCTGGATTCTGACAGAGGGCCACGAGACTTCGACCAGCGCGCAAAAATGGAGGCTCTAGACCCTTCCAGAGCCGAGATATCGGATGTCAAAGATTTGACCTGAAAAAAAAAACATAAGGGGTAACACTGTCGTTTTTGGCCGAAATTTTGACCCCCTCCGATCTTCTTGAAACTCTGGATTCTGACAGAGGGCCACGAGACTTCGACCAGCGTGCAAAAATGGAGGCTCTAGACCCTTCCAGAGCCGAGATATCGGATGTCAAAGTTTTGACCTGAAAAAAAAACATAAGGGGTAACACTGTCGTTTTTGGCCGAAATTTTGACCCCCTCCGATCTTCTTGAAACTCTGGATTCTGACAGAGGGCCACGAGACTTCGACCAGCGCGCAAAAATGGAGGCTCTAGACCCTTCCAGAGCCGAGATATCGGATGTCAAAGATTTGACCTGAAAAAAAAAACATAAGGGGTAACACTGTCGTTTTTGGCCGAAATTTTGACCCCCTCCGATCTTCTTGAAACTCTGGATTCTGACAGAGGGCCACGAGACTTCGACCAGCGCGCAAAAATGGAGGCTCTAGACCCTTCCAGAGCCGAGATATCGGATGTCAAAGTTTTGACCTGAAAAAAAAACATAAGGGGTAACACTGTCGTTTTTTGACCGAAATTTTGACCCCCTCCGATCTTCTTGAAACTCTGGATTCTGACAGAGGGCCACGAGACTTCGACCAGCGCGCAAAAATGGAGGCTCTAGACCCTTCCAGAGCCGAGATATCGGATGTCAAAGTTTTGACCTGAAAAAAAAACATAAGGGGTAACACTGTCGTTTTTGGCTGAAATTTTGACCCCCTCCGATCTTCTTGAAACTCTGGATTCTGACAGAGGGCCACGAGACTTCGACCAGCGCGCAAAAATGGAGGCTCTAGACCCTTCCAGAGCCAAGATATCGGATGTCAAAGTTTTGACCTGAAAAAAAAACATAAGGGGTAACACTGTCGTTTTTGGCCGAAATTTTGACCCCCTCCGATCTTCTTGAAACTCTGGATTCTGACAGAGGGCCACGAGACTTCGACCAGCGCGCAAAAACGGAGGCTCTAGACCCTTCCAGAGCCGAGATATCGGATGTCAAAGTTTTGACCTGAAAAAAAAACATAAGGGGTAACACTGTCGTTTTTGGCCGAAATTTTGACCCCCTCCGATCTTCTTGAAACTCTGGATTCTGACAGAGGGCCACGAGACTTCGACCAGCGCGCAAAAATGGAGGCTCTAGACCCTTCCAGAGCCGAGATATCGGATGTCAAAGTTTTGACCTGAAAAAAAAACATAAGGGGTAACACTGTCGTTTTTGGCCGAAATTTTGACCCCCTCCGATCTTCTTGAAACTCTGGATTCTGACAGAGGGCCACGAGACTTCGACCAGCGCGCAAAAATGGAGGCTCTAGACCCTTCCAGAGCCGAGATATCGGATGTCAAAGTTTTGACCTGAAAAAAAAACATAAGGGGTAACACTGTCGTTTTTGGCCGAAATTTTGACCCCCTCCGATCTTCTTGAAACTCTGGATTCTGACAGAGGGCCACGAGACTTCGACCAGCGCGCAAAAATGGAGGCTCTAGACCCTTCCAGAGCCGAGATATCGGATGTCAAAGATTTGACCTGAAAAAAAAAACATAAGGGGTAACACTGTCGTTTTTGGCCGAAATTTTGACCCCCTCCGATCTTCTTGAAACTCTGGATTCTGACAGAGGGCCACGAGACTTCGACCAGCGCGCAAAAATGGAGGCTCTAGACCCTTCCAGAGCCGAGATATCGGATGTCAAAGTTTTGACCTGAAAAAAAAACATAAGGGGTAACACTGTCGTTTTTGGCCGAAATTTTGACCCCCTCCGATCTTCTTGAAACTCTGGATTCTGACAGAGGGCCACGAGACTTCGACCAGAGCGCAAAAATGGAGGCTCTAGACCCTTCCAGAGCCGAGATATCGGATGTCAAAGATTTGACCTGAAAAAAAAAACATAAGGGGTAACACTGTCGTTTTTGGCCGAAATTTTGACCCCCTCCGATCTTCTTGAAACTCTGGATTCTGACAGAGGGCCACGAGACTTCGACCAGCGCGCAAAAATGGAGGCTCTAGACCCTTCCAGAGCCGAGATATCGGATGTCAAAGTTTTGACCTGAAAAAAAAACATAAGGGGTAACACTGTCGTTTTTGGCCGAAATTTTGACCCCCTCCGATCTTCTTGAAACTCTGGATTCTGACAGAGGGCCACGAGACTTCGACCAGCGCGCAAAAATGGAGGCTCTAGACCCTTCCAGAGCCGAGATATCGGATGTCAAAGTTTTGACCTGAAAAAAAAAACATAAGGGGTAACACTGTCGTTTTTGGCCGAAATTTTGACCCCCTCCGATCTTCTTGAAACTCTGGATTCTGACAGAGGGCCACGAGACTTCGACCAGCGCGCAAAAATGGAGGCTCTAGACCCTTCCAGAGCCGAGATATCGGATGTCAAAGTTTTGACCTGAAAAAAAAACATAAGGGGTAACACTGTCGTTTTTGGCCGAAATTTTGACCCCCTCCGATCTTCTTGAAACTCTGGATTCTGACAGAGGGCCACGAGACTTCGACCAGCGCGCAAAAATGGAGGCTCTAGACCCTTCCAGAGCCAAGATATCGGATGTCAAAGTTTTGACCTGAAAAAAAAACATAAGGGGTAACACTGTCGTTTTTGGCCGAAATTTTGACCCCCTCCGATCTTCTTGAAACTCTGGATTCTGACAGAGGGCCACGAGACTTCGACCAGCGCGCAAAAATGGAGGCTCTAGACCCTTCCAGAGCCGAGATATCGGATGTCAAAGTTTTGACCTGAAAAAAAAAACATAAGGGGTAACACTGTCGTTTTTGGCCGAAATTTTGACCCCCTCCGATCTTCTTGAAACTCTGGATTCTGACAGAGGGCCACGAGACTTCGACCAGCGCGCAAAAATGGAGGCTCTAGACCCTTCCAGAGCCGAGATTTCGGATGTCAAAGTTTTGACCTGAAAAAAAAACATAAGGGGTAACACTGTCGTTTTTGGCCGAAATTTTGACCCCCTCCGATCTTCTTGAAACTCTGGATTCTGACAGAGGGCCACGAGACTTCGACCAGCGCGCAAAAATGGAGGCTCTAGACCCTTCCAGAGCCGAGATATCGGATGTCAAAGTTTTGACCTGAAAAAAAAACATAAGGGGTAACACTGTCGTTTTTGGCCGAAATTTTGACCCCCTCCGATCTTCTTGAAACTCTGGATTCTGACAGAGGGCCACGAGACTTCGACCAGCGCGCAAAAATGGAGGCTCTAGACCCTTCCAGAGCCGAGATATCGGATGTCAAAGTTTTGACCTGAAAAAAAAACATAAGGGGTAACACTGTCGTTTTTGGCCGAAATTTTGACCCCCTCCGATCTTCTTGAAACTCTGGATTCTGACAGAGGGCCACGAGACTTCGACCAGCGCGCAAAAATGGAGGCTCTAGACCCTTCCAGAGCCGAGATATCGGATGTCAAAGTTTTGACCTGAAAAAAAAACATAAGGGGTAACACTGTCGTTTTTGGCCGAAATTTTGACCCCCTCCGATCTTCTTGAAACTCTGGATTCTGACAGAGGGCCACGAGACTTCGACCAGCGCGCAAAAATGGAGGCTCTAGACCCTTCCAGAGCCAAGATATCGGATGTCAAAGTTTTGACCTGAAAAAAAAACATAAGGGGTAACACTGTCGTTTTTGGCCGAAATTTTGACCCCCTCCGATCTTCTTGAAACTCTGGATTCTGACAGAGGGCCACGAGACTTCGACCAGCGCGCAAAAATGGAGGCTCTAGACCCTTCCAGAGCCGAGATATCGGATGTCAAAGTTTTGACCTGAAAAAAAAACATAAGGGGTAACACTGTCGTTTTTGGCCGAAATTTTGACCCCCTCCGATCTTCTTGAAACTCTGGATTCTGACAGAGGGCCACGAGACTTCGACCAGCGCGCAAAAATGGAGGCTCTAGACCCTTCCAGAGCCGAGATATCGGATGTCAAAGTTTTGACCTGAAAAAAAAACATAAGGGGTAACACTGTCGTTTTTGGCCGAAATTTTGACCCCCTCCGATCTTCTTGAAACTCTGGATTCTGACAGAGGGCCACGAGACTTCGACCAGCGCGCAAAAATGGAGGCTCTAGACCCTTCCAGAGCCGAGATATCGGATGTCAAAGTTTTGACCTGAAAAAAAAACATAAGGGGTAACACTGTCGTTTTTGGCCGAAATTTTGACCCCCTCCGATCTTCTTGAAACTCTGGATTCTGACAGAGGGCCACGAGACTTCGACCAGCGCGCAAAAATGGAGGCTCTAGACCCTTCCAGAGCCGAGATATCGAAGGTCAAAGTTTTGACCTGAAAAAAAAACATAAGGGGTAACACTGTCGTTTTTGGCCGAAATTTTGACCCCCTCCGATCTTCTTGAAACTCTGGATTCTGACAGAGGGCCACGAGACTTCGACCAGCGCGCAAAAATGGAGGCTCTAGACCCTTCCAGAGCCGAGATATCGGATGTCAAAGTTTTGACCTGAAAAAAAAACATAAGGGGTAACACTGTCGTTTTTGGCCGAAATTTTGACCCCCTCCGATCTTCTTGAAACTCTGGATTCTGACAGAGGGCCACGAGACTTCGACCAGCGCGCAAAAATGGAGGCTCTAGACCCTTCCAGAGCCGAGATATCGGATGTCAAAGTTTTGACCTGAAAAAAAAAACATAAGGGGTAACACTGTCGTTTTTGGCCGAAATTTTGACCCCCTCCGATCTTCTTGAAACTCTGGATTCTGACAGAGGGCCACGAGACTTCGACCAGCGCGCAAAAATGGAGGCTCTAGACCCTTCCAGAGCCGAGATATCGGATGTCAAAGTTTTGACCTGAAAAAAAAACATAAGGGGTAACACTGTCGTTTTTGGCCGAAATTTTGACCCCCTCCGATCTTCTTGAAACTCTGGATTCTGACAGAGGGCCACGAGACTTCGACCAGCGCGCAAAAATGGAGGCTCTAGACCCTTCCAGAGCCGAGATATCGGATGTCAAAGTTTTGACCTGAAAAAAAAACATAAGGGGTAACACTGTCGTTTTTCGCCGAAATTTTGACCCCCTCCGATCTTCTTGAAACTCTGGATTCTGACAGAGGGCCACGAGACTTCGACCAGCGCGCAAAAATGGAGGCTCTAGACCCTTCCAGAGCCGAGATATCGGATGTCAAAGTTTTGACCTGAAAAAAAAAACATAAGGGGTAACACTGTCGTTTTTGGCCGAAATTTTGACCCCCTCCGATCTTCTTGAAACTCTGGATTCTGACAGAGGGCCACGAGACTTCGACCAGCGCGCAAAAATGGAGGCTCTAGACCCTTCCAGAGCCGAGATATCGGATGTCAAAGTTTTGACCTGAAAAAAAAACATAAGGGGTAACACTGTCGTTTTTGGCCGAAATTTTGACCCCCTCCGATCTTCTTGAAACTCTGGATTCTGACAGAGGGCCACGAGACTTCGACCAGCGCGCAAAAATGGAGGCTCTAGACCCTTCCAGAGCCGAGATATCGGATGTCAAAGTTTTG
The DNA here is from genome assembly GCA_038021265.1 of Cyprinella venusta. Taxonomy (NCBI): domain Eukaryota; kingdom Metazoa; phylum Chordata; class Actinopteri; order Cypriniformes; family Leuciscidae; genus Cyprinella; species Cyprinella venusta. Next base: position 32,573,049 of record CM075877.1, read on the forward strand.
ACCTGAAAAAAAAAACATAAGGGGTAACACTGTCGTTTTTGGCCGAAATTTTGACCCCCTCCGATCTTCTTGAAACTCTGGATTCTGACAGAGGGCCACGAGACTTCGACCAGCGCGCAAAAATGGAGGCTCTAGACCCTTCCAGAGCCGAGATATCGGATGTCAAAGTTTTGACCTGAAAAAAAAACATAAGGGGTAACACTGTCGTTTTTGGCCGAAATTTTGACCCCCTCCGATCTTCTTGAAACTCTGGATTCTGACAGAGGGCCACGAGACTTCGACCAGCGCGCAAAAATGGAGGCTCTAGACCCTTCCAGAGCCGAGATATCGGATGTCAAAGTTTTGACCTGAAAAAAAAAACATAAGGGGTAACACTGTCGTTTTTGGCCGAAATTTTGACCCCCTCCGATCTTCTTGAAACTCTGGATTCTGACAGAGGGCCACGAGACTTCGACCAGCGCGCAAAAATGGAGGCTCTAGACCCTTCCAGAGCCGAGATATCGGATGTCAAAGTTTTGACCTGAAAAAAAAACATAAGGGGTAACACTGTCGTTTTTGGCCGAAATTTTGACCCCCTCCGATCTTCTTGAAACTCTGGATTCTGACAGAGGGCCACGAGACTTCGACCAGCGCGCAAAAATGGAGGCTCTAGACCCTTCCAGAGCCGAGATATCGGATGTCAAAGTTTTGACCTGAAAAAAAAACATAAGGGGTAACACTGTCGTTTTTGGCCGAAATTTTGACCCCCTCCGATCTTCTTGAAACTCTGGATTCTGACAGAGGGCCACGAGACTTCGACCAGCGCACAAAAATGGAGGCTCTAGACTAGGGGTGTGCGATATGACGATTTTTAATCGTGGACGATTAAAATGTCTCCACGATCTGCTTTTGAAGAAATATCGTAGTATCGTCTAATAGTGCATTCTATCAGTTCAGTTCTGGCGCCCCGTCTCAACTGTACAACGCGACGCAGCCTACACATCACACGTTAATGAATAGGCATGGGACACTGCAATTCACAAAAGTTCATTATTTGCATAAGCCTTGCCGGTTAAACATTTAATTGACGCGCTGATGTGCTGTTCTAACGTGCGCTTTCCTGACCGCATAAATTACCCCCGACGCTCACAGGCACTAGAAGCCTGTCAAACAGCGCCAGAATACTGGACTTGGCTATCTTTCGAGTATTATTATGCTAATACTGTTAAATACACACAATGTTTACATAAACAGGCTATGTCTAAAGTGAAAGCAAACATTTGAGAGAATATCTGGTGTAACATGCGTCTATATTAAACGCGTCGCGTGCTGGTCTAAAAGCGACAGGAATAAATAGCACTGCCGCACGTCCTTAAAGGGATAGTTCACCAAAAAAAAAAAAAAAAAACTGTCATTATTTACTCACTCTAATGTTGTTACAAACCTGTATTAATTTCTTTCTTGTGCTGAACACAAAAGAACGATTTTTTTTTTAATGTGGGTAACCAAACAGTTGCTGGTCCCCATTAACTTCCAGGAGAGAACCAATAAAAAACTATAGGGGGACCAGCAACTGTTCGGTTACCCACATTATTCAAAAGAACTTTTATTTTCAACAGACGAAAGAAACTTATTCGGGCTTAAAACATCTTGAGAGAGTAAATTGAGACCATTTTCATTTTTGAGGGAACTATCTCTTTAGTAAAAGAAAAAAAACCACAAGGAGAAAATCACTCACTGACTGAGAACTTTAATAGTAGCTTTAATAAGAATCAATTTATTCAGTGAAGTCTCTGTGTTTTAATTTTATATTTGTTTAATTTAATTACTTTCTTCAATGCTACTGCTAAATACACCTAGTGCATCTGAAAAAATAAAGCACTATTTATTTAATTTGAATATTAATTTGTGTAATGTTTATCTTGTCTTATTTTTTTAATAACAAAGAAAATAATGACAAAGATTTTTATCTTCGCCACTGGCCTAAATGTATGCCTTTCTTTTTTATTTTGTTACCTAAGGCTTTGTTTTTAACATAAGGACATTAGTTTGGCTGTAATGAACAGCCACTTGCAAAATATTAAAACCAACTTGACAAAGAATCGTGATAAAAATCGTGATTTTCCTAAAAAAAATCGTGATATGATATTTTTTCTATATCGCCCACCCCTACTCTAGACCCTTCCAGAGCCGAGATATCGGATGTCAAAGTTTTGACCTGAAAAAAAAAACATAAGGGGTAACACTGTCGTTTTTGGCCGAAATTTTGACCCCCTCCGATCTTCTTGAAACTCTGGATTCTGACAGAGGGCCACGAGACTTCGACCAGCGCGCAAAAATGGAGGCTCTAGACCCTTCCAGAGCTGAGATATCGAGATACCATATTAGCACCTAAAATGTCCAACTTTTGAGAGCCTGATTACAAAATCATGTCCGAATCACACAATTATAATGATTCTCCAGATCATTTTATGTAAAAATGTGCTATTGTTGCAAATAAAGTGCCAGCGAAATATGTTCCAAGAACGGTTTGCCAACGCTCCCATAAAAATGATATTTCTGACGCATTTTTTTTAAATGGGAAGGAAATGTTTTCTATATTTTATATTTTATAATCGTACATAGCAAGTATTGTTTTTGTGAGTGTGTGTATGTTTATGTTTGTGCATGTGTATGTGAGTGTGTGTGCACGCGAGTTTGTGTGTGTGTGTGTTTTTAAATGAGAAGGAAATGTTTTCTCTATTTTATGTATTTGTGTGTGTGTGTGTGTGTGTGTGTGTGTGTGTATATGACTGCATGTGTATTTGAAATTGTGTGCGTGTGTGTGAGTGTGTGTTTTTAAATGAGAAGGAAATGTTTTCTCTATTTTATGTATTTGAGTGTGTGTGTGTGTGTGTATGTTCATGTTTATATTACATTGTGTGGACCAAATGTCCCCAAAAGTATAGTGTGTGTGTGTGTGTGTGTGTGTGTGTGTGTGTGTGTGTGTGTGTGTGTGTGTTTAAATGAGAAGGAAATGTTTTCTCCACTTTATCATTTTGCAAGTATTATGGAAATACTTTTGATTGTTTCCTGAACATCTGAAAAGTTTTTTAGCATAACATTTTATGCTAAAAAAGGTTTCTATAATGACAATAAAGAACCCGTTTGGCACAAAGGTTCTTTATAGGCTATTTTTCATTCATATATTACATTATTCTCCAATATTTTGTAGTTGTAATTAAATTATTGTTTATTAAACTATTGTAATCATGCTGATTTTTGGAGGAGAAAATCTGAAATGGCACTCTTTGTGGTATATTGATTAACTACATAAAATGATAGAAATATATACATTTTCTAACCCCCATATCTTGAATTTTGATATAGAACATTTTAGGGGTTCCAAATACGTAGCGCTTTAGAACCTTTTAAGGTTCTATAATAGAACCTTTTCTTCTAAGAGTGTACTGCAAACATTGAACCAACATTATATTAATGTTCCTGGAAGAACGTTTGTTCAGAACCCAGTTCCCTGTTGAGACTCAGAGTGACACTATCTGTTGACCAACAAGAAAGGTTATTCCGGAATCTATGACCTCAGCACACACACACACACACACACACACACACACACTGCTGGGCTCTTGTTTCAGAGGTCCAGGGCAGCAGATTGTAACCAGAGAGTCGGAACGGGATGGAATGTTCCATTCGCTCGATGACTGAGTTTACAGAGCAGCACCTGAGCTCAGTGTGTGTGTGTGTGTGTGTGTGTGTGTCAATTCAGAAATAATGCTTTTACAACTACATTGGAACGTTACCAAAACATTCTTAGATCATAATGATCTCCATTTAACCTGCATGTAAACATGTATCCGGCTGCGGTGTGTGTGTGTGTGTGTGTGTGTGTGAACTCGAGCAGTTCTTCTTACACTGATGCTGTGATTAATTGAGCCGGTCTGACTGTTATACAGATATGTTCCAGTAACTTCTTGTTTGTTTTCTGGGAGAGAGTGTGTGTCGCATATTAAGCAGCGCGCGTGTGAGAGTCGAGTGTATGAATGTTAAACCCACGGTCACACACACGCCGCTGCATAAACACAGCACATTAGTGTAAGTTCAGTCCTGCACATATACACACACATGATCAAAGGCTTATTAATGTCATGATTAAATATTAACGGTCCTTCATAGTTTCTGTTTATCCAGCTGAACGGACGCATGACAAATCCATCGCTGGATATGGATATCTCGAAAACTTTTCTACAACACACACACACACACACACACATATATATACCCATAGCCAGAGGTATTATGCTGATCTCAGCATTAACAGAAACACTGAGCGCAGGTGCTTCTCTGACACACACACACACACACACACTCTTACAAAAACACAATACTTGCGAAATGATAAAAAATAGAGAAGACATTTCCTTCTCATTTGAAGACACACACATAAACATGCACACACACACATACACAAACATACATAAATATACACACACACACACACTAACAAAAACACAATACTTGCAAAATGATAAAATAGAGAAAACATTTCCTTCTCATTTAAACACACACACACACACACACACACTCTCTCTCTCCTTTTCTTTCTCTCTCTCTCTCTCTCTCTCACACACACACACACTTGCACACACAAAACGTTATATTCTGGGGTGGAATTGAATTGCATTTCTTCATTATAGACCTCACTGGGCTAACACACACACACACACACACACACACGTGATCATGGACGTTCACTACAGTTATGATGTCATATCTGAGGAATATCAAGGCATGTGAAGGCATGTTCACACAGATGAGGGTTAAAGGCTGTTAACTGGATGAACACCCTGTAAACATGTCGCATGTAAAATGCGATACGAGACGCAGCCCGTGTGTGAATCTCCTCAGAGTGTATTTTTAGACAGCTTGTGTCACACACACACACACACACACACACACACACACAAGTTTATATAGGGCACCATCACTTTGGTGTTGTCAAGAAAAGGGGGTAATGTGGCTTTCAGCGAGAACTGATGAAGTTTAATGAGCTCTTCTTCGTCTCTCAGGTAATGTGGGATGAGATGGAGGATCTGCTGCTCCGTGTGTGTGTGTGTGTGTGTGTGTGTGTGTTGAACTTTACAGTCGACATCAGATTATTATTTGAGCTCTAGACTCATTATTTTGCGTGTGATGTGTGTTACCCAAACCTCTGCACTGAGAACTGTGTCTGCAGCAGCTGTGTGTATAACAGGGAGTATTCTACACACACACACACACACACTTAGACAGACACAAACATAAACACACACACACACACAGAGACATAAACAAACACTCAGACACAACAGACACAAACACTCAGATACAAAAATAAACACACACAGACATAAACAAACACTCAGAGACAAACACTCAGACACAAATATAAACACACACACACAAATATAAACACACACTCAGACATAAACAAACACTCAGACACAAATATAAACAAACACACTTAGACACAAATATAAACAAACACACTCAGACACAAATATAAACAAACACACTCAGACACAAATATAAACACACACTCAGACATAAACAAACACTCAGACACAAATATAAACACACACTCAGACACAAAAACACAGACACAAACACTCAGACACAAATATAAACACACTCAGACAAAAAATATAAACACACACACACACAAACACACTCAGAGACAAACAAACACTCAGACACACACACACACTCAGACACAAATATAAACACACACTCAGACACAAATAAACACACACACACACACAAACACACTCAGAGACAAACAAACACTCAGACACAAATATAAACACACACACACACACAAATATAAACAGTAAACACACACTCAGACACAAATATAAACACACACACACACACACACACAGACATAAACAAACACTCCGACACAAAAAAACACAGAGACAAACAAACACTCCGACACAAATATAAACACACACACACACACAAATATAAACAGTAAACACACACTCAGACACAAATATAAACACACACACACACACACACACAGACATAAACAAACACTCCGACACAAAAAACACAGACACAAACAAACACTCCGACACAAATATAAACACACACACACACACAAATATAAACAGTAAACACACACTCAGACACAAATATAAACACACACACACACACACACACACACAGACATAAACAAACACTCCGACACAAATATAAACACACACACGCACTCAGACATAAACAAACACCCAGACATAAACAAACACTCAGACACAAATATAAACACAAACACACACACACACACACACACACACACTCAGACACAACACTTGTTATAATTAACAAGTGTTGTGTCTTGTTAAAATAAAGTTATTATAACACACGTATTCTATTATATTATATTATAACCCTAACACCAAAAATAACGTTATCAAGTTGTCCTTCAATAATAGGTGTTTTAGTGTGTCACTGTGACTGGAATTGTCTGTTATTTTGGGGGTCAGTCGATTCATGACATCATCACCAGTGTGAGAGTCGCTCAAACACTGCCGATACACAGACGGGCCACGGGGAAACATCGTCACTGTGAGCAAATCACATCCACTCATTAAACGCTCCTTCACACACTTCAGTTCAGTGTAATAATAAGAAGTGTGTGTGTGTTAATTTCCCACAAACTCATTCCTCCCGACCGCTGTTGATGAAATAACGTCTCCGAAGTTTCTGTGTCGGGTCATTTTCTCAACGGCTGATTAGAACTGATGACACACACACACACACACACACACACACACACACATCAGGTGCTATTTATGTGTCGTTCCTCCACAGGGACCATCTATGTCATTGTGCCGTCGGAAAACCTTTTCCCTGGGAATCACGGCTCAGAAACGGAGAGACACTGATGAGTGTGTGTGAATTAAGACTGTAAAGCGAGACACGTTGTGCATGCAAGAGAACAAATATTAGATATGGAAGGGAATTAGACCCTTAAATTGATTTTGGAAAGATTTAGTTTTTCCTAAAAGTCTGCTACTGGGAACTGTTTGATGGTATTTAGATTAGTTGATGGTTTATTCAAATCTCTCACTTGCTAAAGAGCAGCAATTTTATCCCACAGAATGAATGCATTTCACAGCCAATTTTTGTTCTGCTGCACAATGACAGACTGACTCACTTCCACACGGAGGAAAGCAAAATTGGAAAGGATTCATCATAACTTTAGCAGGAGCCGAGACAGAGTCTGACAATCTGAAGTGCTGGAGGAGGAAAGACACGTGTGTGTGTGTGTGTGTGTAATTGAGCTTCTGCTTTCTCTGGGCTTCAAGAACATTCATGTTTCTAAAAATGGCTTCCTCATCAGTCTTAAATTCACAAAGTGAAAACTTGTATGCTATATTATTTTCGGAGAATCCTCACGGAGAAACAGGTTGTCAAGCTCCAAAAGGTCAAAAGACAATATAAAAGAAATATAAAAATAGTGCATTCGAAGTGTGTGTTATATCACTGAACTCTGAACATTCTTCTCACATTATGGAACGTTACATTTGAATGTTCTCTGAAAATAGTAGCAACATTTAAAACACATTAGAGGAACATCTGACTGAGAGAAAAACATTCCATCAACGATGTACAAATAATGTTTTGATTGAACATTCTATTAATGTTTCTGGAAGAATGTTTGTTCATAACTTTGACGTTTTTTCTACTTTTATGGTGTTTTCTGGAGCCCGACAGCCGGGGATCAATAAAAGAAATGATCTTTGTGAAGAATTTTCTTGTGTGTTCCGTGAATAAATAACCACACACAGGTTTGGAACAACATGAGCGATAATAAACAGTTATAGAACTTTAATTTTTTTGGGAACAGTCTTTTTAAGAGATGAACAATATACTAGAGTATATTGTAAATATACTAACAGGATGTGCAGCATATAAGCAGCTCATGTAGACATATGCATACAAGTCTGACTCTGAAAGCTGTTTTTCAAAAAGGAAAGACTAAACACGAATCAACCATCGATCTCATCAACAAATTGAACAGAAGGAAGGAAGGAACAAATCGAACAAATAGAGCAAATGGAACAAAAGGAACAAATTGAACGATTGTAATGGAAGGTACAAATGGAACAAATTGAACGGTTGCAAAGGATGGAACAAATTGAACAAATGGAACAAATTGAGCAAATTGAACGGTTGTAATGGAAGGAACAAAATTGAACAAATTAAACGGTTGTAATGGAAGGAACAAATCAAACAAATTGAGCAAATTGAACGGTTGTAATGGAAGAAACAAATCGAACAAATTGAGCAAATTGAATGGTTGTAATGGAAGGAACAAATTGAGCAAATGGAACAAATGGAACGGTTGCAATGGATGGAAAAAAATTACCAAATTGAGCAAATTGAACAAATTGAACGGTTGCAATGGATTGAACAAATTGAATGGTTGTAATGAATGGAACAAATTGAGCAAATCGAACAAATTGAACGGTTGCAATGGATGAACAAATTGAGCAAATTGAACGAATTGAGCAAATTGAATGGTTGCAATGGAAGGAACAAATCGAACAAATTTAACAAATTGAGCAAATATAGCAAATTGAATGGTTGTAATGGATGGAACAAATTGAAAAAATTGAGCAAATTGAACGGTTGTAATGGAAGGAACAAATGGAACAAATTGAGCAAATGGAACAAATGGAAAGGTTGCAATGGATGGAACAAATTGAGCAAATCGAACAAATTGAATGGTTGTAATGGATGGAACAAGTTGAGCAAATGGAACAAATGGAACGGTTGCGATGGATGGAACAAATTGAACAAATGGAACGGTTGCGATGGATGGAACAAATTGAGCAAATGGAACAAATGGAAAGGTTGCAATGGATAGAACAAATTGAGCAAATCGAACAAATTGAATGGTTGTAATGGATGGAACAAGTTGAGCAAATGGAACAAATGGAACAGTTGCAATGGATGGAACAAATTGAACAAATTGAATGGTTGTAATGGAAAGAACAAATCAAACAAATTGAGCAAATTGAACAAATTGAACAAATTGAATGGTTGTAATGGATGGAACAAATTGAACAAATGGAACAAATTGCGCAAACTGAACCTAAGTGATTCTCTCTTCACCTGCTACTGTACTTTCTCCTGCACAAACACTGAGGAAGGATTTTCCCTGTGTGTGAATGGTTGATGTCTTCCAGCGTAACAGCCGTGTGATTCATGCTTCCTCATGTTTCAGGGGTTTTATGGCTCTTTCGACTGGAGAAAACAGCACCTTTCCATGTCCTGCTTATTTAAAGGGTTTTGTTTTGTGAAAGAATAACTGGCATCTGTTTGTTTTTGGTACTCTGTTAAAGCATTCAAATTATAAATGCGTGTTTCTGGCCTCATTGTTAATGATTCATATAGTGATTCACAAGGCTGGTGCCAATAAGCAGATCATTATTTATGGGCTGATAATTGCACATTACTGCAATTGCAATTAATACTTTAACATTCAATCTTATCACTCAGCTACTCGAGCACCAAACACTGTTGTGCGAATGAACGGCCGGAACTCATTAAAAGTTTTCTGTTAAAAAGGTGTCATGTTAGCGGCACCAAAGTTAATAACTAACGATCTTTGTAATGGAAGAGAATCAATCAAAACTAACTTTATCAGGACATAAATATAGGGCTGCATAAACAATCTCTGTTACTGTAATCTCCTGTTATCACTGTAAAGCTGCTTTGAACAGTGTATATGAACACTCACACCACATAAATATTCGAATAAAATGCCCCTTTCATTTTTGCGTCCATCATTTCACATGTGAGCTGATGGCGTGTGACTAAAGGCTAGCCGGTGGGTTAGTGTTGAGGAACTAGTCCTTCGCTCTGTAAATCCTTCAGGATGCATTACTGGGATTGCCTTATGTAATATCTCTCTATGCTCAGCAATAAAGCACAGAAAAGCATGGATTGTAACAGAACGTTTTGACATGAAATGCTGCCATGGGTGTTTCATGAGTTCAGCCCAAATTCAATCTATATGCAAAACTGGCTATTAATCACACCGCCTCGTACAGACGCACACAAACATCTAACACTCACAAGGTGAAATGACTCACTGTCAGCACTATAGTGGACAAACGGTATGACACTTATTTTGTAAAACGAAATCAATATTTTTTTCATGTGTGGTCCAGGTGATATATGATCTGCTGTAAGTGACCGGCACTAATTGAGTGCACTTCAACCGGTCATATATGAAAGTGCATATGTATACAAAGAGTAAAAATATAGCCAGGTCCAAAGGTCTGAGAACACAAAAATAATGTTATAAAAAAGTTTTGAAAAACAAAAAAAGTATTTAAACCTGGCAGAAAGGTTCAGCAAAAAAAAATAAATAAAAAATCAGACAGATTTAGCTAAACAATGGGGGGGGGGGGTCATTCCACTGACAATATATTAAAACTATTTAAAATAGTAATGTTGCATGGTGCTATTGTACAATCACAAAGGCTGGGATTCGATAGAATAAATAGTACAAATGGAACAAACAAATGGACACATTTGTTACTCAACAAATAGTACATGAGTAACAAACTCATGAGTAACAAACAGAACAAACAAAGGGACCAAACTGAATGGACCAAATGGACCAAACAAATGTTTTTGAAACAAACAAATGGACCAAATGGATCAAACAAATGGACCAAACAAATGGAACAAATGGACCAACCAAATGAAACAAAAGGACCAAATGGAACAGATGGACCAAAATAATGGACCAAACAAGTGGAACAAAAGGACCAAACAAATGGACCAAAATTGAACAAACAAATGGACCAAAATAATGGAACAAAAGGACCAAACAAATGGAACAAATGGGCCAAACAAATGGGCCAAAATAATGGACCAAACAAGTGGAACAAAAGGACCAAACAAATGGAACAAATGGACCAAACAAATGGACCAAAAAGGAACAAACAAATGGAACAAACAAATGGACCAAATTGAACAAACAAACGGAACAAACAAATGGACCAAATAGAACAAACAAATGGACCAAACGGACCAAACAAATGGACCAAATAGAACAAACAAATGGACCAAACGGAACAAATGGACCAAAATAATGAACCAAATAAATGGAACAAAAGGACCAAATGGAACAAATGGACCAAACAAATGGGCCAAAATAATGGACCAAACAAGTGAAACAAAAGGACCAAACAAATTGACCAAATGGAACAAAATGACCAAACAAATGGAACAAATGGACCAATCAAATGGACCAAATGGAACAAATGGACAAAACAAATGGACCAAAAAGGAACAAACAAATGGAACAAACAAATGGACCAAATGGAACAAACAAATGGACCAAACGGAACAAATGGACCAAAATAATGAACCAAATAAATGGAACAAAAGGACCAAATGGAACAAATGGACCAAACAAATGGGCCAAAATAATGGACCAAACAAGTGAAACAAAAGGACCAAACAAATTGACCAAATGGAACAAATGGACCAATCAAATGGACCAAATGGAACAAATGGACAAAACAAATGGACCAAAAAGGAACAAACAAATGGAACAAACAAATGGACCAAATGGAACAAACAAATGGACCAAACGGACCAAACAAATGGACCAAACAAATGGAACAAATGGACCAAACAAATGGAACAAATGGACCAAACTGACAAATATGTTACTCAACAGATGGGACATGAGTAACAAAGTCATGAGTAACATAACAAATGGAACAAACAGGAAAAATTGACCCTTATTCTAAAGTGTTACAAACATTTCAGCATAATTATTTAACATTAATTTTCAAACACAAAAAAAAAGCATTTTCACTTGACCTCAGGATTTTGGACCCCACCGTATCCAGCTTATTTTGAAAAGCAAAAGTCAAGGCTGTTTCTTTTGTGAATGTGATTCTGATTCATCCGCTCCTATAGGGAAACGACTAGAAGAATAAAATGCTAAAAAAAGGCATAATTCTCATTTAATGCATGATAACAAACAGCAGTTTGTAATATCAAGCAGAATGACAGACTGTTTTGTACAGGTAAAACACCCGGAAGCCTTGTGTTAAAAATAAGGTGGATTTGCACATTTTCTTGTGTGAAGCATCGAAAAAGTGACAAATAATAGATGCAAGTTGACAGCAGAAGCCACAATTAAGCACAAAGTTCACACTCATTTGTTATGCATTTCTTGAAATATGTTGGCTAATCGGAACACAATTACAGTCCACAGAGCTGGGCTTTGTCTCAGATTAATTCTGCTCTGCTAAGCTCAGAACAAACCGGCTCTCCAAGGTCTTTGCAGGATCCCTGCAGCCGCATGTGTGTGTGTGTGTGTGTGTGTCTGCGGGAGGATTGCCCATCCAGCAGAATGAGTCATTGTGAGAGACGGAAGCCCAGCCTGGAGTGACCCGTCTGCTGCTCAAAGAAATGAATCAATTATATAACTTCTGATGTCAGGCTTGTGTTAGTAATGGTTTAAAGCCATAGCATCATTTGTGACGATATACGTAATCCAGGACAACTTACAAAGGGTTCATTCAGAAAGCTCTCGCGATAACGGCTTTAAGCAGAATGGAGACTATTATGTAAAAAAAGTCAGCTTTAATTAAAGAGGTTAACGTCCGCACGAATGTAATCTGGACTACATAATCAGATTCCAAAAATCAAGTACTTGTAATTACATTGTTACATTTTAAAATGCTCCAAGTCAGACAGACGTTACTGTTTTATTGATTGCATGATTCCTTAAAATTCATAAAATGGCAGTTAATTAGTCAGAATTAATAATTATCTTTTAAATCACCTTTTCTAAAAAGTGACTAATTACACGGGATATTGAAAGTGAACACAGCATTAACAAATAAAATATTACATTTTCTTATAAGTATTTTATTTTGATCGCTTTTAATTTTTAAATTATTCATTTATTTTCATAAAAAAATCAGGTTTAATTAATTAATTAGGGAAACTAACATGATATACATCCAAGAAAATGTAACACTTTATTTTACCCTGTGTCTGTGCAGTAATAACTATAAATTATGCATAATTACTGCAATGAACCCTAAACCAAACACCAATCCTTATCATAGTAAGTACATGTAGTTACATAACACTTAAATGTATAATTATAGTGTAACAAAGACACCTTAAAATAAAGTGCATAGTCAACAATAATTTAGTTTTATCAATATTGCACATAATTATCCTATTCAAATATGTGTGATAAACAAGTTAGGTCAAAAGTAATCCAAAAAGTAATCTAAAAGTAATGTAAAAGTGGTCAGATTATAATATCAACTCGGCTAAAAGGGAACGTTCCGCAAAGGTTCTCTTAAAGTTATGAACAAACGCTTTTATCTGGTCTTTAATAACGTTCTTAAAACATTAGCACAAAAACATTTTTTATAAATCATTCATGGAATGTTTGATTTAACATTTTTTTAACTGTTACTTGTTTCAAAACGTTCAGAGAACATTCAAAAGTAACATTCTCTTAATGTTTGAAGAATGATCCAATGGAATGTTTCTTTAACGTTCACATAACCAAGAAGAAAAAAAAAATGTTTTTAAAACATTTATTTAAAAAACTGGAAGTTTTGAACATTTGTTTTCATAACTTAATGGGAATGTTAGCATAACATGTTTTGAACATATAATGTATATTTGCTCTATTTCCTGAGGGATCATATCAAGTTCGTCGGTCGAGAGACACTGGCGGAGGGATAATATAAAGTGAGAGAGAAACTCGAGTAACAAACACACAGCCGGATCTGCTAATATTCCACTAACCGGTGAGAGATTCCACAGCAGAAACACACACACACACACACACACACACTGCATGAAGGTCAGCGGCTTCACTCACGCAGTGCAATGATCTTTCTGACCTGTTGCCCTCAGGGTAAGTGTCAGTGTCATGTGACATGCCCCACATTGAGGGAGACACGTGTGTGTGTGTGTGTGTGTGTGTGTATCACCTTTATTTATATAGTGCTTTTTTACAATACAGATTGTGTCAAAGCAGCTTCACAGTGATAACATGAAAATAAAATGTATGTGTGTGTGTGTGTGAAGGTAATGTCACTCACAGATATGTCTGCTGCTGTGAGATATGCAGTGAATGCTGTAAGTTTATTATCTGGTTGATGACTTTATAATCAGGTAATTGTGCTGAAGCTCCTCCTGGTCAGTTACAGTGTAACAGAAGCTAACAACAACGATATTCAAAATAATGGTAGAGGATTGAATCATTTTAACTCGGAAATTGCTAGTAAATTCCACAAATAATTACAAAGAAATGGCAAGTAACATGCAGAATTAAATGTCAAATTTAGAAAGACTGAAATAGTATTTTCTTGTCATTTCCACACACACAAAAAAAAAAATTACAATGTGTAGTCTTACTGATGCGTAATGTAGTGTGTAGTCTAAACAATGAGTTTTCATAAAACATAAAAAGTTTAATCAACAAAAAATCTGGTAGAAAAATATGTTTATTTAGCTATCAGTTATTTTTAGGGCAGTCAAACAATTAATCACATCCAAAATAAAAGTTTGTGTTTACATAATATATGTGGCTGCACTGTGTATAATTATTTTGTGTATATATATATATATATATATAAATACACAAACATGCTTGTATATATTTAAGAAATATTTTCATGCATATGCTGTGTATAGATTTATATATAATTTATATTATATATTAATATAAATATTTTGTATATAAATAATATTTTTTTCTTAAATATACATTTATATATATATATATATATATATATATATATACACACACATGCATGTATATTTAAGAAAAAAATATTATTTATATACAAAATATTTATATTTATATATAATATAAATAATATATAAATCTATACACAGTATATACATGAAAATATTTCTTAAATATATACAAGCATGTGTGTGTGTGTGTATATATATATATATATACACACAAAATAATTATACACAGTGCACCCACATATATTATGTAAAGACAACCTTTTATTATATCGCGATTAATCGTTTGACAGCCCTAATTGTTTTGCATTAAACATATTTTTAATATTACAATATTTTTAAATATAATCATTTATATTTTTAAAATGCATGTTCAACATGCTTGGCCAATAGTGCTGATAGTTTAAACTTCTAAAATGTAATAATTTACACAGAACACAAACCGCAAACAGCGTAAACTACAGTATAAACTTGTGTGTAATTGCATCATAATTTAGTAGTTTTCTCAGTTGTCAAATTTATAAAACATCATTAAATTGAATTGTGTTGATAACTACATATCTATCTTAATAACAGTCTTTTAAAAGTACTGTTTTTATATGTTTTATAGTGTGTGAGTTTAGTGTGCTACAAAATGATTTTATGAGTAAATAAACTACTCATCCCATGAAGCACGGCACAATACTGAAACTGAATCCAATTATTGACTTAGTTATAAGTATATCAAACAAGATTTTAAGTTCATTGCAAAATATTCATATATATACACACACACACACACACACGAGACGCCTGACGGAGCCAGGAAACTAACAGTGTTTACAAGGTCAAGCTTACTAAGCATTGTGGGTAGTGTAGTTCTTTATCTTGAATTATGTTATTAAACACTGATTTGTGGTTTCTATACAACCACTTAATTTCAGTTCAGATCTGTAATGGTCTTGCTAATCTATTTCTTTAATGGGATTGTAAATTCTTGCTCTATAACCTTGAGTTTCAGATTCAGAACTGATTCTCGGCACATTATCTGTGTTTTAAGGCTCTGGATCGTAAAAGACATCTCAGTCACGCAGTCGAACACCTGACAGCGAATCTATCACACAAACGCTCATAAACGACCTCATGATGGCGATCTGCTGGAGAATATCTCAGTTTAATCATATCGCAGAGAGAGAGAGAGAGAGTTATTGATTAAGCTAAAGTGCATGAGGCTCTGCCCATTTATTACCTGCCATTTAAAGTTCTGTGAGCGTGAAGAAACAAATCGGCTTTTGTCAGCAGGATTAAAACTAATCTTTAGTGAATAATCTCACCAACAATTGCACCATGAGAAGTTTAAACATTGTCTTTTTATATTCTATACTATATATTAGGGCTGTCAAATGATTAATCACGATTAATCACATGCAAAATAAAAGTTTTTGTTTACATATGTGGGTACACTGTGTATAATTATTCTGTATATATATATATATACAGTATATATATATATATATATAAATACACACACATGCATGTATATTTAAGAAAAAAATATTATTTATATATAAAATATTTATATTTTTATATAATATAAATTACATATATATATCTATATACAGTATATACATGAAAATATTTCTTAAATATATACAAGCATGTGTGTGTATTTATATATAAAATAATTATACACAGTGCACTCACATATATTATGTAAACACAAACTTTTATTTTGGATGTGATTAATCATGATTAATCATTTCACAGATATATTGTATATAATTTATAGACAAACAACTAGTTAAAAGTTTAGAATAATTCATTTTTTTTAGATTGCTAAAAAAAATTGCTCACCAAGGCTGCATTTATTTGATCAAAAATACAGTAAAAACAGCAAAATTGTAAAATATTATTACACTGTAAAATACTGTTTTTAATTTCATATATTAAAAAAAATATATACTATAAAACATATTTAAAAATCATCATTAGAATTAATCGACCAAGGATCATGTGACACTGAAGACTGGAGTAATGATGCTGAAAATCACAGGAATAAATGACACTTTACTGTATATTCACATAGAAAAAAGATGATTTACATTTTAATATTATTTCATAATTTTTACTGTATTTTTGATCAAATAAATGCAGCTTAGTTGAGCAGGAGAGACTTTTGTTTTTTCAAACACAAAGAAAATTCTTTATTATTTCATGCAAACTCCAGTATACTAAACTAAATGAAAATCATTAAATTATTATTTAACATAATTTTTATCAGAAAACAGGCATTGGTCAGATATAAGTGTTTCTCTGGTCAGCTTTCGTTGCAGGAGAAAGTCCACTTGAACCAAGAACAAACATCATACATTTCATTCGAATTTTGAACATTGCAATTGCAAAATAGTGCTAAAGATCATATTCGGACAAACATCTCTCCTCGGACGACTCATTGTTTTTGTCATCTGAGATTTGAAGCTGTGGAAAGTGTGTGTGGATCTGGTGCTCAGATTTAAGACGAAAGAGAAGCGATAACCTTCACCGACGGGCAGTAATGTTTATATGCGTTTGAGAGTTAGTGTGTGTGTGTGTGTGTATATATTATATACACAACATTATAATAATTTGACTGAAGAAGCTGTTGACGACGAGATCCTGAAGTTTAGGGAGTTTGGAGTCGAAACAACATTGTGTAAAAGACCTCTGTCCTCTGAAGTGATAGATCAACATGACAGTTTAATGGTGTGTGTGTGTGTGTGTGCGCGTCTAGACAACATTTAAATAAAAATAAACAATTTCTCCACCGATAGCCGGTTATTCAGACTGATCTATAGTCCGACTGATATCTGGCGACAGCTTGAGAGTTTTTTTTTTATTTTCCAACTAATGCTATAAACTATACTGGGAAAATACAGAAATGTATTCATAAATATAATTAACTACGGGAGCCGGAAACCAGTCTGGGATTTAAGATTCGATTTCTGTAGATCAACATTAGAATCGATTAAAATTGAGAAATTGCCATTAACTCCTCATCACAGGCAGCGGGTGCTCTATTATAGATCACAAATACATGTAACACACACTGAAATCTGCAAAATAAGGCCACAATGTTGAGTTACACACACTGGTGATGCTGGAACATCCACGGTTTAATGGAGTCCAGGCTACGTCCAACACCACCTCAACCTCGACATGAGCTGGACTAAAAGCCTGGAGATACACTCCAGAAATAGAGGAGAGGGAGAGAGAGAGAGTGAGTCATCTGTATCAGCTGGACTCGTCCCTGGGTGTGTGTTAGCCGTAATGTCTTCAGCCATAAAACACACAAAGGTTCAAGCCTGTGTTTGAGTGTACACTGGGATCCACTGGGTCTGTTCTGGGTTGAGTTCAGTCTATGTTCTTGTTCATCTGTGGACATGATTTTTGATTTTTTTTTATTTCTGATTGTTTTGCGCACATGTTTCTTGTTCAGTTTGTGTTATCCGCTGTGTAGCTCTACTGAACATGCAGTATTGTCTTTACACTCTAAGAAAAAAAAAGGTACAAAAACTGTCACTGTGGCTGTACCTTTTCAAAAGGTAAACTTTTGTCCATTTCATGTGCTAATATGTCCATTTTAGGTGTGAATATGTAGATTTTAGGTGCTAATACTGTATGTACATTTAGGTGCTAATATGTACATTGTAGGTGCTAATATGTACATTTTAGGTCTAATATGAACATTTTAGGTGCTAACATGTACATTTTAGGCACTAATATGTACATTTTAGGTGCTAATATGTACATTTTAGGTGCTAATATGTACATTGTAGGTGCTAATATGTACATTTTAGGTCTAATATGAACATTTTAGGCGCTAACATGTACATTTTAGGCACTAATACATTGTAGGTGCTAATATGTACATTTTAGGTGCTAATATGTACATTTTAGGCGCTAATATGTACATTGTAGGTGCTAATATGTACATTTTAGGTCTAATATGAACATTTTAGGTGCTAACATGTACATTTTAGGCACTAATATGTACATTTTAGGTGCTAATATGTACATTTTAGGTGCTAATATGTACATTTTAGCCACTAATATGTACATTTTAGGTGCTAATATGGACATTTTAGGAGCTAATATGTACATTTTAGGTGCTAATATGTACATTTTAGGCGCTAATATGTACATTTTAGGTCTAATATGAACATTTTAGGTGCTAACATGTACATTTTAGGCACTAATATGTACATTTTAGGTGCTAATATGTACATTTTAGGTGTTAATATGTACATTTTAGCCACTAATATTGTACATTTTAGGTGCTAATATGTACATTTTAGGAACTAATATGTACATTTTAGGTGCTAATATGTACATTTTAGGCGCTAATATGTACATTGTAGGTGCTAATATGTACATTTTAGGTGCTAATATGTACATTTTAAGTGTTAAAATGTACATTTCAGGTGCTAATATGTACATTTTAGGTTCTAATATGTACATTTTAGGCACTAACATATACATTTTAAGTGTTAATATGTACATTTCAGGTGCTAATATGTACATTTTAGGCACTAATATGTACATTTTAGGTGCTAATATGTACATTTCATGCACTAATATGTGCATTTTAGGTGCTAATACGTACCATTAAGGTACCAATATGCAGCCTTTAGTTACAAAAGTGTATCTTTTGGAAGGGTACAGCCCCAGTGACAGCTTTTGTACCTTTTTTTTCTGAGTGTATGTTGATTTTGACTCCTGTTGGATGTAGGGGTGGGCGCTACACCGGTGTGAACGCGACTACCGCTATTATATCGAGCCATGATGATGCAGAGGATACCGTTAGATTCCTAAATTCATATTTGCAGTTGTTTTGTTCTATTTGGTACTCTTTAACACTACACAGAAACAAGTGCTGGAGTGATGACACTCACTGGATGGCGTCTCTCGGCCGGGTTCAAGAGCTGCGGTGTCGCTGCACACTTCCAGCTATCTGCGTCTCGGCGAGGCTGAAGTCTGGATCGGACACGATGTACTGAGACACATTTTCCTGGCTGTGTTTCAGCAACAGGAGCGACTGGGACAGATCTCACGTTCAGGCCAGAGCTCTGCAGAACAACAGAGCAGATGTGTTACTTCACCCGAGCCTTAGGACATTTACATTTATTCATTGTTTATTCACTTTCAAATGAGAGCAATAGAAGCAATGAAACTGTTTTTTTTTTATTACTGGATAAATAGGTTGTTCTCATGTCATGTTCAGTGTTGAAATAGATGAAACTCATGTTTAGTTCTCTTTTATCACAACAAGACTTTATGTGTGTTTATTACTCTTGTCTGGAGACTGTATGGCAAAACAATTTCCCCAAAGGGATTAATAAAGCATCTGTCAATCAAAAACTTGATTTATTAAAGAATATTCCATGATTTTTTTTGTGCTTTAATCAAACTGTGTCAGATTGACTGCAGAAAACAGTTGTGGTAACCATAAAACACACACCATCATTCAAAAAATCTAATTTTTAACATTTAAAACATAAATTAATACATTTATTCAGCAAAGATGCATTAAATTGATCAAAATATACAAAAGTTTCTATTTATCAAAGAATCATGAAAAAATGCAATATAAGTAGAACAATTATTGATACTTATTACTAATAACTGGAGTAACGACTTTAAAATGTCCTTATTTGAAATTGTCTCAATATTACTATTTTGTACCATATTGTAATTACTGTACTGAACTGTAATAATATTTCATAATTCAGGATTATTAACAATTATGATGTGCGTTGATAAATAATTTACAATAAACTGCAATATTCCACTAAAAAAAAAAACTTTTTATTGTAAGTGCATATATTTTATGGAAGCTTGTTTCCGCCATTGAATAAAAAAAGAAAATAAATAATTGTGACTTTTTATCTCACAATTCTGACTTTTTTTCTCACAATTGTGAGTTTATATCTCGCAATTCTGATAAAAAGTCAGAATTGCGTGATATAAAGTCGCAATTGTGTTATAAAATCAGAATTGCGAGATATTATGTCAGAATTGTGACATATAAAGTCAGAATTGGGTGATATAAAGTCGCAATTCTGAGAAAAAAAAGACAGAAGTGCGACTTTCTCACAATTCAGACTTTTTTCTCACAATTGTGAGTTTACATCTCACAATTCGGACTTTACATCTCGCAATTGCGACTTTATATCACGCAATTCTGACTTTATATCGCAATTCTGACTTTCCATCTCGCAATATTGAGAAATAATGTCAGAATTGCGAGAAGTAAACTCGCAATTGTGAGATAAAAAGCCGCAATTACCTTTTAAATTTTTCATTCTATGGCGGAAACAAGCCATATATTACTAAATATATTATATAAGCCATATAAGCCATATATTTCCATATATTACTAAAAGTCATAAATATAAGCCATATATTTCCATATATTACTAAAAGTCTGATTAGCGCTTTTATATTAATGCTTCCCAACCTACAACACAAGCATGATATGTTTTTAAAGTGTACTGCATTATGAATGACTCTGCTCTTGTGTTATCAAACGCTTGTTCTGCACATGGAGAAGAAAACTGGCTTTATTGATCGACTACACCCTTGAAAATAACAGCGTTTACGGTCTCTCGTATCACCTTGAAACTTTTGATCAGGGGAAAACACACATCTTGAGCTGAAAATACTGAATCTCTCACAATTGTTGCACACATGATTCATTTTGCAAGCTAACGCACTGAAGCGACGGTCTTCTGTAGAGCTGCTATTAGCGGAATTGCTCGTTTCATAATTGATTAACTTTACACAGTAACTGAACTGAATCATTGAACACTGACTGAACTGAATTAAGCTTAATAACAGAAGCCAACAGGGAACATTCTGGCAAGATTCTCTCAATATTATAAATCAAACATTCTTCCAGTAACGTTTATTTGAAGTTATCTGGTGTTAAATAATGTTCTCAAAGCGTTAGCACAAAAACATTATTTATATGTCGTTCATGGCAGTTGGTGTTGTTCCGAGTAACATTTTTAAATGTTTCTTGTTTCGGAATGTTCAGAGAACAATTCAAAAGTAACATTCTCAGTGTTTGAAGATGATCAAATGGAATGTTTCTTTAACGACCCCTGAAAGAAAGGACTTTTCATGGAACATTCAAAAATAATATTTACAGCTTACTTGGCACATTACTAAACCGTTTTTGGAAGATATTTCTGGGTCTTTTGCTGAAGAATCTGCTGTAAATAATGCAGGCTTACTCTGCTCTCTTTCGAATAATAAAGCCGGCACAATATTCTCCTCTCTTCACCCCGTTTCACACAGATACAGTCGGTAAACCTGCATGTGATTGGGACTTCAAAGCGTCTCTTGTAAATCGTGTCTATCTCCGCATGCCTCAGGCAGACGCTGCATTTCACTACATGTGGATTTGAAGCCGTGAGAATGTACTTGGGAAATCAGTTTGTAACAGGCTTAGCTATGCTGAAAATTAACTAATTAAAAGGCAGCAGCTGAATGAAACTTTAGTCTGAAGTACCTTGGATCGTAGGGCTGGGCAACGATTAATCGCGATTAATCGCATTCAAAATAAAAGGTTGTGGGTGACAAAAATGTGGGTGCACTGTGTATATAATTATGTTGTATATATATATATATATATATACACACATGTATATATTTAAGAAATATTTGCATGTATATACTTTATATGTATTTATACATAATTAATATTATGTATAAATATTTGATATATTAAGAACACATTTTTCTTAAATACATACATGCATGTGTGTGTATTTATATATACAAAATAGTTATGTACACTACGCACACAAATATTATGTAAACACAAACTTTTATTTTGGATGCGATTAATTGTTGCCCAGCCCTATTGGACCGCGCAGCTCTGTTTGATGCATTGATGTAATTTCCGCTGAAACAGGAAGCGGAGGCGGGACATGTTTGAATGGCTCCTTCCCCTTTTCAATCAACCAATAGCGTTTAGTTTTCCTCACAGACTGACAGCACCATGGAAGCGAATCCGAGCGCTGATGATACGGTGGATTCAACAGTAGAGATGTGAATGAATTCTGGTAATTTCATTCTTAACTAACGACGTACAGTTGAAAAACGGAATCAACGGTTCTTCGGCCAGGGGGCGGAGCTTTACATTCTAGAGAGCATTTGATTGGACAGAAGATGTGATGGGAAGCGGTGATGTCATAAAAATCCCTGATCCATTTCAACGGAAGAGAGAGACTATAAGTTTTGAATGCTTAGATCTCCAAAATGTGAATTTTGTCATTGTTTGGGAACAGACCAGTTTATTCATAACCTTAAAGGGATACTTCACCTCTGGAAAGATGAATGTGTATTTAAAATGGGTCATTTATGAAGAACAAATGTGAAATTATTTTTTGAATTTGGAGTTTTCTAGACTGAGAAAAGCCAGATAATGTATTTTTGGTAGGGCTGTCAAAACGATTAATTGCGATTAATCGCATCCAAAATAAAAGTTTCTGTTTACATAATATATGTCGGAGCACTGTGTATAATTATTTTGTATATATATAAAAAACACACATGCATTATATTTAAGGAAAAAATATTTTTTATATATAAAATATTTATATATAATATAAATTACATATAAATCTATAAACAGAATATACATGAAAATATTTCTTAAATATATACAAGCATGTGTGTATTTATATATATAAAATAATTATACACAGTGCACCCACATATATTATGTAAACACAAACTTTTATTTTGGATGATTTTCGAGATCGTCCAAAAATGTCCGGGATTCGGCTTTTGCGTTCTCCGGTCGCCATTCATTGTTTCCTGTGGCGAGCGGGACGAGTGAGGGCCGCGGGAGAACGCCGCGAGTCATGTTTCCTGTGGCGAGTCTATGTCTATTTTTTGCGTCATTTTTTTTTCAGACAAAAAAATACATAAATCTCTCGTCTCAGGGGGATATGGGGGTGGAAAGCACGGTAATTCGAAAATACTACAGGTTTCCTACTAATACTAATTAAAGCTTAATGCTAAATCCTGAAGTATCCCTTACATATTCATACTAAAAGCTAATTTAAAAAAACGTACATTTTGATTTCAGTGGTCTTTAAAGGTGCGGTATATAATATTGACAGCTAGTTGAAATGGGTACTGAGTTGTTTCCCACCTCAGACTCGACACCGGTTGCCAGATTGAGACGCAACAGGATCGAGCGCAACTGACACTATTTGGCAACGAGCCTTGATGAGTTGATTTATTTGTGTTTTAATATGAGCTTTTTTAGATGGATGCCTACGTTGGGTAGAA
The DNA here is from genome assembly GCA_038021265.1 of Cyprinella venusta. NCBI lineage: Eukaryota > Metazoa > Chordata > Actinopteri > Cypriniformes > Leuciscidae > Cyprinella > Cyprinella venusta. The sequence continues at coordinate 32,597,166 of CM075877.1, forward strand.
TCTGCGATTTCTGACCCAGATTGTTTGCTGGATTTTTATTTTATTTTTTTGCTGTGTTATCCCACCAACTGGCAACCCGGGGTGTTGAAATACTGTTGGGTGAATTGGCAATGGGCGGAGTCACACAGAGCAACACAAAAACAGACATTACAACACTGAACGCATGTCAAAGTAGAGGAACTGGCTGACCTTAGCATGTAAATATCTGTGAACATTTGCTATTTTAATGATTAAATGATATGGATGGAGTCACTGTAAAATGATTTGAGTGTTCATGCAATGATGCAAAACCACAAGCGTGAGGTTTCAGTGAGGCCAGATCGTCAGAGGTCAGGTGTGTGAACCGCCTACGTGAACTTCAGAGCTGATTGTGTAATTGGAGAAACACAGGTAGTGTATTTGTGTGATGATGAGTTATATAAGAGGAGCACAGCATGAGATGTGACAGAAACCCTGGAGTGGAGAGGTTTGATAGTCTGGCTGGATTCTGGTTCTGCTCCGACACACACACACACACACACACACTTTTCCTCCTGACTACAGCGCTCGCTGGGCCAAAAATAAAGTGCACGAACTGGCTTCTCACATGCCGCAATGTTGTGTTTTGATGACGTCAACAGAATTCTTAGCTTGGAGATATAATGGGTTTGCAAAGAAGAGGAGAGTCGGAGCCGAACAGAGCAGCAGTGCCACCCAGTGGCACAGAGCCAACACACACTGCAAATATGAGTTATATTTATGATGATCACGGGTGGATATTTACTTTTTCACCCACCGACCGGCCAATTTGGCAACAACATTTTTAAGTTGCCACCAATTCAGAACTTCTAGAGAAAAAATTAACTAGATTTACTACGTCACAGCTTGATGTCACATACAGGCGAAACTCGAAAAATGTAAATATCGTTCAATAAATTCAACTTAAAAGCTGAAACTAATATATTATATAGACTCATTACATGCAAAGTGAGATATTTCAAGCCTTTATTTGTTATAATTTTAATGATTATGGATTACAGATATGAAAACCTTTTCACAATATTCTAATTTTGAATTTGGGGTTTTCATATCTGTAATCCATAATCATCACAATTATAACAAATAAAGGTTTGAAATATCTCACTTTGCATGTAATGACTCTATATAATATATTACACTCTAAACAGTGCTGGGTTGTTTTAGCCTAAATCTGGGTCAAATATGGACAAACCCAAATGTTGGGTTAAAAATGTCATTCAAAATTTTAACCCAACTTCAACTTTCACTTTCTGTATTTTTTTATTACATTTTTTAACCCAACATTGGGTTTGTCCATATTTGACCCAAATTTGGGTTGAAATAACCCAGTATTTTTAAGAGTGTAGTTTTAAGTTGAATTACTGAAACAAATTAACTTACGATATTCTAATTTTATGTAAAAAAAAAAATATATATATATATATATATATATATATATATATATGGGCTGGGAAACTATTAATCGCGATTAATCGCATCCAAAATAAAAGTTTGTGTTTACATAATATATGTGTGTGTAGTGTGTATAATTATTTTATATACACAAATACACACATATGCATGTATATATTTTAGAAAAATGTATTATTAATATATCAAATATTTATATTTATGTATAATATTAATTTTGTATATATATATATATATATATATAAAGTATATACATGCAAATATTTCTTAAATGTTTACATGCATGTGTGTGTATTTATATATATACAAAATAATTATACACACTACACCCACATATATTATGTAAACACAAACTTTTATTTTGGATGCTATATATATATATATATATATATATAAACATTAGATTTCATACATTAATTTCTTATTTAAACAAAATCCTGTCGTCCAGCTTCTCCTCCCTTTCTCCTTCATTCCCATCCTCATCATCAAATGTGTTTCAGGACAGATCAACACAGTAAAGAACATGTCGGGTGTTGGAAAATAATGTGTTTTCTGTTCACCAAATGATTTTTAATCTTCATGCAAGTGAACAAGCGTGTGTTCAGGTAAGCAGATATAAGCAGACTCTGTGCAAACGCTGTATTTTAATATATCATGATGATCAGTATTTGTGCTAAATCTGCACATATCTGTCTTACACGAACTTCCCAAGAAAAATTAGTAAATATAATAAGTAACACGGCAAACTGGCTCGTGAATTAACAGCGTTTCCCAACAGAGGATTGGATCCCGAGAACAAACTGTCCTCTAATGTACAGACAACATGACGCTCGCAAATAATGATGTGTGTCCAATAACTGAGGGAGGATTATTTGAGAATTATTATTAATACTATTTGAGTGCATATCACCACCTGACTTCATAGATCTCATTATATGAGCAGTTAAAAACACATCAAGTAGCACTGAATTTACTCTACACTCAAGTTTGTAAGAGACAGTGTAGAGTAAATTCAGACGGAGTCATTGAAGAACACAGTCTGTGCAATCCTGACATCTACTGATGTGTTCAGAACATTGCAGACCGACCTCATACGGAGATCACACATAAAACATTTTATATTTATTTAACAAGACCAGATTCTTATTTACAACACCCAGATTGGCCGTGCTAAAAATGATCAACTACATCAAAAGTTAAATTAAATGTAATATAGAGAAATGATTGTATAAATTAAGTGTTTTTCCAGTCATGTAGCATTTTTTTAAAATAATATGGTGTCAATGCAATAATCTGTAGATAAATATGAATCAATGTTATAGTAAATAGAATCACACAAATGGCTTTTAATTGATCAAATCTTCACAGGTAACCAGTCGCACACACACTCTCCCCTTGTCCTTCTGTCGGACTGATAGCTTACACTTTTATTTTTACTAAGTTAAAGCCTTTTAGTGAAACCGTACAACCCTGCTGTGATAACTTTAACATTGTTAGTAATATTTCAGCTGGCCTCAAGCAGGTTTACTTGTTTTAATAAAAAAAAATCATAAGTATTAAATATGATGATGAGTTTATTTGTTGATCGCTCAATCATTATTGTATTGAATTGCATTATATGTTTTAAAACTACAGAGCTTTGATCATAAAACTAAGCATTTAAATGTAATTTTAAGAGATATTGATATGTATCTGCTATAAAAGTCTCATTGATTTCCATTACAAGCGTCAGAATCTCATATATGCACCAAATTGCATATTTTTTTTTAATATTCTCAATATATCAGACTATATGAGCCATAAAAGCTTGATGTACCAAATACAAAAAAAAAATACGTACAATTTTTTTTTTTTTAATTTTTGTCCAAAGGATAAATAAACTGATCAATTTCTGACTATAATTGAATATGCTTTACAGGGTTAAAACAGAAAGTCAGCATGATATTGAACATCTGAAAGCATCGAGTCGTCTTCCCTACACTGCGGTTTTTACAAAGAGAGGACTCTAAGAAGAAAAGGTTCTATATAGAACCTTAAAAGGTTCTATCAGCGCTACATATTTGGAACCCCTAAAGGTTCTATACACTCTTAAAAAAGGGTTCCTCTGGGTTCTATATAGAACCCTGGGGTTCCATACTTGGTCAATAGAACCTTTTACAAAAAAAAAAAAGGTTCTATATAGAACCATTTTGGAGTTCCATATATGAAGCGGGGGATGGAACCATTTCTGGTTCTAAATAGAACCATTTCTTCTAAGAGCGAGTCGAGCAATTATTACTGAATCTCAAACAAATATACTGGTGTGCATTTTTTTAAAAGATATCTTAATTAATCATTGAATGGACACACACACGAGCCATGCTGTGCACATCAAACCTCACACAGTTTGGCAGACTTTAGTTCTTGAAGCCGTACATGTAAATACATGCATACAATTACACATTTAGTTTGTGATTAGACTCCCTGATGTTATTCGAGGTAACATTTTTGGTGAATATCCCAGTGTGTAAACAACATTATTCAAATAATTATGGCTCCAAATTGGACTTTCATTGAAAACCAGTACCGTTCCCTATAATTATCAACCAATTAGGCAACTAGCAAAGCAACATATGCTGATCTGCAATATTTGCGATGCATAGATTACCTTGGCAAACATCTGGTTTATTGCTCAGTGTTAAGCGGGGACACGCCGCTGTGGGTCCGGCGGTCAGATTGAAGTACCAGACACCAGGAACCAGCACCAGGTGAAATTCATTGAACAAGCTTTACATAACTCAACACACACTTGGCAGATCAGAGCCGTGCGTGAGGTTCCCATTAATCTGAATTGGAACGGCACACATACAGCGCCGTAAATTTTCTTTTATGATGCCAGGAGGATTTGCAGCTACAATGAACCGTTTCTACACTGCCATATTTACAACAGGAACATTCATGTTTACTTTGGGCGAGAGAAGGTATTCCCTGCTCCATCGCAACTTATTACTATAACTGGAAAACTGCAGGGCATCCCAGGACACGTCGCGATCGCTCTCTCCGTACAGACCAGTTTAGCTGAACAAAAACACTTAAACGGAGAGTTCACCCAAAAATTAAAATTAGCCTATGATTTACTGACCCTCAAGTCATTCTAGGTGTGTATGACAGTCTTCTTTCAGACAAATACAATCAGAGTATATTAAAAAATGCCCTGGCTCTTCCAAGCTTTATAATGGCAGTGAATGGCCGTTTCTGTTTTGAAAGTGCATCTGTCCATCATAAAAGTGCATCTGTCCATCATAAAAGTACATCTGTCCATCATAAAAGTGCATCTGTCCATCATAAAAGTGCATCTATCCATCATAAAAGTGCATCTATCTATAATAAAAGTGCATCTATCCATCATAAAAGTGCATCTGTCCATCATAAAAGTGCATCTGTCCATCATAAAAGTGCATCTATCATCATAAAAGTGCATCTATCTATAATAAAAGTGCATCTATCCATCATAAAAGTGCATCTGTCCATCATAAAAGTGCATCTATCATCATAAAAGTGCATCTATCCATCATAAAAGTGCATCTATCCATAATAAAAGTGCATCTGTCCATCATAAAAGTGCATCTGTCCATCATAAAAGTGCATCTATCCATCATAAAAGTGCATCTGTTCATCATAAAACTGCATCTAACCATCATAAAAGTGCATCTATCCATCATACATTTGTCATCTACCCATCATCTATCTGTCATACACACCTAGGATGACTTGAGGGTGAGTAAATCATGGGCTAATTTTCATTTTTGGGTGAACTATCCCTTTAAGTTCTGCTAGAGTGTGCGATTCTGAAGAGCAGATCTTTCCCTTTGAAACGTCTGGCGGATAAAAAAACTTGTTTGATATTTTTCTGTTCTGCCACTCCCTGGCTTTAAGGTCACGGGTTTGCTTTCCACCGCCTGCGTCTTTTGAAGCCCACCCTTGAAAAACTATAAGGAAACCATCTGTTAGGACATTAGAGGAAGTCCCAAATGGTCAAAGCTCAAATGCAAACAGTTCTTGATCTTGTATCTCAGCATGGCCCTGCGTCTGAGTCTGCAGGAATGAGCCGAGGGGCCCCGTCTGTGCTGGAGTGTGTGTGTGTGTGTGTATGTGTGCTGGAGTCAAACATCCACAACTTCATCAGAAAAACTCAAACACTCAGGCTTCAGTGAGAACAAAGTTATGGGTTATTCATTTGGCCCAACATAAAACTTATGATGGAACATACAGTCAAACCAGAATGCATTCAGACTCCTTCAACATTTCTCACATTATCATTTTATTGGCTCTAGTTTATAAAATTGTGCCAAATATGAGCAGAACTCAGGTCTTAGATCAGTGTTTGATATTTGACTGGTTTTGTCCGTCCTTCTGTTGGACTCTCACACATGAATTATGTTGTACTATAGTGTCCTGATCACACTAGTAAAAATGATATCTGATGTCTGAATGATTTTTGGTTTGACTGTATATAATTAGTAGTTTAAACCAGGTATGAGGATGATCTCAAATGGTTCGGGTTTTTTTGCAATCGCTAAAGGACCCATTTCACTTTTACAAAACTCTTCACTAAACAAAACTGTGGATCATTTTCCATTGCTTTGGCAGACTTTCTATAGGCATATATATATATATATATATATATATATATTTCTATAGCAATGTCATATTGAAATATATGGAAGCTTGTTTCCGTCACTGAATAAAATATTTTAAAAGATAATTGCGACTTTTCATCTCACAATCACGAGTTTATAACTCGCAATTGTGAGATTCACACAACATATTTTCAACTAAAAACTTTTATGCATTTTGGCCATTGATTTACACGACGACAGCATTTTGGGGACCTGTAAACGCAAGGTTTTTGAAAACGATCCCATGGACGAACGACAAAAACCTGAATTTGTGAAAACGTTGACATCATGCGTGTTATGTGTTCAGCATACGTTTGTATGTAACAAAGTGACATCGCCACCTACTGGCCTGGCAGCAGAATAACGCGATTAGGCCTAGTCATTTTCGTGGATCCGTGTGAACAAAATCGTTTTGACATTGTTTTTGTCTGTAGCTATGTCAAAAATGCCAAGGAATATTTTTTTTCCATTTTTCATTACATCGTTGTAAACTTACTCTTGGGAATAATTTCTTACTGTATAGGCTACTGTAGTAATGTAAACATGAACCATGTAACAAACAAATCCAGTGAATTCTAAACAGTAGAGTGTAATTGTTGTTTTGTTAAGACATTTTACAAAAGAAAACATTATAATGGTGCCTGTCTTGCTGTTTTGAGTGATAAAAGTGTTATAGTCGGTTTATAGTCGTTCAAACCCCTGCTTAACCCTGGAAAAGGAGTGTTTCAAATGTGTAATTTAGCTCGGTTAGCAACGCTTTAACCCAGGGTTAAGAAAATCGTAGCGCCAAACTTCAATGTGAAATGGCAACTGAAAACCAATCGCCTCATATCGTGTTGTGGACTGTAAACAAAACACCGAGCGAGAGTTGAACCGGCTAACAGTCGTTTCGGTGTTTGAGAGGAAAAATGTCTAGTTTAGACACAAAACGAGACAATTGGAGAGAAAAGAGACCGTTTCATTCTTACCTTTATTGTCTGAAATGTCCATTCAGTTAACTTGATTGTAGTCAGGTAAAATGCAATGAGATGCGCCGCGCGCTAGATCCTTTACGTAAACACGTGACGTGCAGCGTTCGTCCAATCAGTGACCCTAACACCGCAAATATGCAAATGAGAACGTTAACCCAGGGTTTAGGAATGTACAGTGTGAAACGTCAGCATGAAAACCTAGGATTACAGTTTTTCTTCTGGCACAATTTCCCTTCAAGACACATTTCACTTGTTTTTACCGTTTTATTCAGTATAGTTTTCAAACAAGTTCCAATTTTCTTAAAGGCATAGTTCACTCTAAACAGAAAATTCTGTCATCATTTACTTACCTTCAGGTTGTTCCAAACCTGTATGAATATCTTTCTTTGTCTAACACGAAAGAGGATATTTTAAAGAATGTCGGAAACCAAACAGTTGACTTCCAATGTCCTTTTACCCCCAAACTGTCGTCTGAGGCCAAAGACTGTTTTTGACTAAAATATTTGATTTTTATGTGACAGTTTGAGGTTTGTGCAAGTTGGTGTAGTTCTGATAATGTAGTTGTAAGAAAACTATGAATTGTTTCATGTATTGTGCATAAATAACCCAGGATTCTGTTTACCTTGGAATAGGATTAGTTCAAGTCAAATGTGAACTGCAGTTTATCTTACATGTATTACAGGACACAATTACTCCCAAATTGATCCCTTTTGTAGATAGTAACGTAGGTTTCAGACTACATCTAATTGGTTTGATAGTATTTAATTTTTAGATCTAGAAAAAAGCAAACATTTGTTTGCATAATTGGTGTCGCGCACTTGGAAAAGTAGAAGAATTAGACATGGAGGTTCAAAGGTTTATTCCACGATGCACATCATGAAAGACACTGAACTATGAAGATAATAAAAAGACAATTGTAGAAATACGTAAGTGCTTGTAAGAAATTACAGTCAGCTTTTTTGGTTTATCACATTGATGGTTCATCCGTAATCGAAAAAGAATTAAAAATAAATAGCTTAAAATTAAATGCAGTCCGTGCTAAATCATATACACAGTTCTATACACAAAGATGGATTATTTCTCCTACTGAACTCGAACTTATTTTCAATATTATAGTATAACTTATCTAAGTGCATTAAGCAAATCTAATCAGTACAAGAGGAACAACAACAACAAGCCATAAAAGTTCAACCAAACAGTTCATTTATCCAAATCATCTAAACAAAAAAAAATGTTCCAAAAAAATGCATTAATTTCCAGCACTTAATGACTTAATAAGGCAGCTCGGTTTGAAGTCACTGGGACTGGGATGTGTTTTATTAATGCATCCTATGTCCACTTTAACTGTAACGGCAACTCTTATAAAAACTTACAAGTTGATGTGAGCATTTCTATTCAAGCTGTAGAAACTAGGGGTGTAACAATATATCGTGTCACATGTCGCAATACAATAATGCAACAATATCGTGGATAGTTCACCCAAAATAAAAATTACTGAATGAGAAAAAAGTCAAGTTTTCAGAGTTTTAGTGTCGATACTACATTAAACTACTTTTAACGTTGCATATAATGTATAATAATGCAATGGGGGATATTTATGTGTCCTGATAATGCCAGATGTCTGTTACCAGTAAAAAGTGTCCAACATTATTTTAAATATATCTAGACAGTGACAGAGATCATCATATTCTGTATTTCCAGCTTCTGAATTATGAATATTGTTATTCTGGTGCCTCTATTGTCCTTCATTGTAAAAACAATATTGTTGGTTTAACTTAAAAAAATAAGTAACCTGGTTGCCTTAAAATTTTAAGTTCATTGAAATGGAAAAATTGAGTTAATACAATGAAGGAGATTGATTTAATCATCAGAAACTCAAAATATGATGTTATCCGAACTACATAAATTATCTAAGTTAATGTGACAAAAGAAAAACATGTTGTGATTACAAGTGTTTTACAGTGTGTGCTTTGGGTTTCTATGGAAGCTTGTTTCCGCCACTTAATAAAAATAAATAAATAAATAATTGCGACATTTTATCTCAAAATTGCGAGATGAAGTCAGAATTGTGAGAAATAAAGTTGCAATTGCAAGATATAAAGTCAGAATTGCGTGATATAAAGTTGAAATTGCGAGATATAGTCAGAATTATGTGATATAAATTCGCAATTGCCTGATATAAAGTCGCAATTGCGAGATACAAAGTCAGAATCGCGTGATATAAAGTCACAATTGCGAGATATAAAGTCAGAATTTGCCTGATATAAAGTCACAATTGCGTGTTATAAAGTCTGAATTTTGTGATATAAAGTCAGAACTGCATGATATAAAGTCGCAATTGTGAGATAAAAAGTCAGAATTGTGAGATATAAAGTCAGAATTGCGAGATATAAAGTAGCAATTGTGAGATATAAAGTCAGAATTGTGAGATATAAAGTAGCAATTGTGAGATATAAAGTCAGAATTGTGAGATATAAAGTCGCAATTGTGAGATAAAAAGTCAGAATTGTGAGATATAAAGTCAGAATTGTGAGATATAAAGTCGCAATTCTGAGAAAAAAGACAGAATTGCGACTTTTTATTTCACAATTCTGACTTTATAACGCATAATTGCGAGATTAAATGTCGAAATTCTGACATCTTTTCTCAGAATTGTGAGATATAAACTCGCAATTGGGACTTATCAGGCTATTTCTAAGGGGAAAAAAGACCAACTTCTGACTTTATTTCACACAATTCTGACTTCATATCTTACAATTCTGAGAAATAAAGTCAGAATTGTGAGATAAAAAGTCGCAATTACCTTTTTTAGTTTTCATTCTGTGGCGGAAACAAACTTCCATAGGTTTCAGCATCAAGTCCAAACCTGTTCATTTACACACACCAAATTAGCATTTCAATCAACAGTATATTTTGTGTTAACCTTTTATCATACACTCTAAAAAAATGGTGCTAAATAGCACTAAAAGTGGTTCATTGGCTTGTAATCATAGAGGAACCACTTTAAGTGCCATATAGCACTTATCTTTGTCATGGGTGCTATGTAGAACCATAAGAGGTGCCATAGAGCATGTTAACCACCCCAGAGAACCACTGAAGAACCGCTGAAGAACCAAACTGGGCTTAGTGGTGCTATATAGCACCATGACCACCGCAAAGAACCCCTGAAGAACCTTTTTTTTTTTAGAGTGTACATCTTGAGTATCGCAGTAATACGGCGTCGTGAGCTCCGAATCGTGACGAGTATCGGGAATCGTTACACCCCTAGTGGAAACATTGTCTGGGAAAAGTCCTACTGGATGAACTCTTTCAAAATGTCGCAGGTGTTTTTATTGATGACCTCGCGGAGCTTCCGGACACGCCGGGCGCTGGAGAGCACGATGAAGCTGTCGGGTTGCAGGACGGCCATGCCGTTGTCCACGTCTCCCATGAGGATGACCTGGCCGTCCGTGGTGGTCACGTTCGGGCACGGACACGCCCAGTCCATGTTCTGCAGGGTCACCTCGAGCGGATCCTTCCCGAAGAACTTCAAGCCCATTTTCTCGTCCTTCAGGATCTCCTCCACCGTGACCAAAGCGTGCCCCGAATCCTGATCCTCGGTGAGCTCCGTCACGCGTCCCAGAATCACGAAGTCGCTCCTACAGAAGCTGGTCACCATCTTGTGCTTGGGTCTGCACGGTTTGCATCGCTGGATCCTCGGGAACGGGCACGCGTCTTCGCACGCGTCTTTGGTTTTGAAGTTGTTCTCGTTGCCTTTGCATCCGCCGAACACGAACGGCTGGCACCGGCGCTGGGACCCGCTGTACGCCCACCGCGGCTCGTACGCCTTGCAAGGCCCCTGGTAGATCGGGAGGTTGCACGGCGCGGAGAGCTCGTCCCGACACGCCGACATGCACGCGTCGTAAGCGTCGAAGTGGTTGCGGTTTTTGCTGCAGTTGCCGTACGTGAAAGTGTAGCAGTCGTTCCTCGACGGGTCGTAAAACCAACTCAGCTTTTCCTCTCCGCAGTCGTCGCCGTCCGGCACTTTGAAACACTCCTCGGCCGGGAACCCCGTGGAGTTCAGCTTGACCGTCGGCTCTTGCTGGATTACGGACAGCGGGAAGTGCGCGAGTATGGAGCCGCCGGGGTTGCTCGCCGTACACGTGTAGACGCCGGCGTCTTGCAGTTGCGCGTTGTAGATGACCAACTGCCCGATGTTAGTGACCACGACGTTCCCGTGCACGTGATTGGGTCTCATAACCACGTTTCCGTGCTGTTTCTCCCAGGTGATCTCGGGTTTCGGTCGCCCCGCTACTTCACAGAGAAAGCTAGCCGTGTCTCCGACGAACACGGACTGCTGAGACGGGATGCCGAGCATTATGGGAGTGTGCACGTGTACGTGCGGCGGAGTCGTGCGCTGGAGGGTGGTGGTGGGCACCGCGGTGGTGCCGGTCGGGACTGGACTGGTGTTGGGCCAGGTGAGGTGAAAACGACACGTCACGACCGATAAGGAGATCCCCTTCGAACACGCTTCGGCGTCCATGTAGCACTTGTTGTAGTAGGTCATGCCGTCCGAGGCGCAGGTGAAGAGCGGGTCTCTCTCGCACCGGTCCCGGCACTTGCACACCGGCTGGCCGTCCCAGATGTCGCACTGGGAGCCCTGCTGGGAACACTGGAAGGTGTCGCAGGACGCCTCCGTTGGCAAACCCATCGGCCCTTTCTTGCCTGTAGTGTCGATGAAGCGCGCCGCCACACAGCTGCGGTTTCCACACACATTGGCACAGCACTTCTCAAATGTTTCACATTCCTGGACAAATGTAAACAAAGAGTGAATTATCCTGATATGTACAAACAATGTGTGTGTGTGTGTGTGTGTGTGTGTGTGTGGATATCACTTGGATGCATGTCCATTTTAGACATATATTGGAGAATATTGTTGTTGTATTCACTTGATTATTACATGAATGAAAGGAAATATAGATATTGTAATGTAATGTAAATTATAATATAAAAATGTGTATTTTATATATATTAAATCGAACATGCATGCAATAGAGCGTATAAATATACACACATACATATATATATATATATACATATATATATATATATGTATATATATATTGGGGCTGTCAAAACGATTAATCGCGATTAATCGCATCCAAAATAAAAGTTTGTGTTTACATAATATATGTGGGGGCACTGTGTATAATTATTTTGTATATATATATATATAAATAAAAACACACATGCATGTATATTTAAGAAAAAAAAATGATTTATATATATAAAATATTTATATATAATATAAATTATATATAAATCCATATACAGAACATACATGAAAATATTTCTTAAATATATACAAGCATGTGTGTGTATTTATATATCTAAAATAATTATACACAGTGCACCCACATATATTATGTAAACACAAACTTTTATTTTGAATGCGATTAATTGCAATTAATCGTTTTGACAGCCCTAATATATATATATATATATATATAGCCTATATATACAAACATACAGTATATCATATAAACTCAAAATATATTCATGAAAAATGTGCATTTTATGTACATGAAATGAAAATGCATGCAATTTATATAGAGTATGTATGTGTATTAATTACACATATAAACACACATATTGCAGAATATTGTTGTTGCATTCACTTTACATTATCTTGATTTAATGAATACAAATAAAAAATAAATATACATATTGCAATGTTTTAATATATACAAATGACTATAAGATGTGCATTTTTAGATATACTGTATATTAAATGAACATGCATGCATGCATGCATTTATATATATATATATATATATATATATATATATATATATATATATATATATGAAGAGTTCAAATGCAAAAGCCTCTAAGTGCCATTTGAAATGTTCTTCTAAAATGATCATTTTTATCAAGCTTGTATATTTAAGTTCAGTAATTTCACTTGAATGACAATTAATAGGGAATCTTCATTGCAATTTAAGTGAAATTACTGAATTTAAATATACAAGCTTGATAAAAATGATCATTCTAGAAGAAAATTTGAAATGTCACTTAGAGGTTTTTGCCTCTGAACTCTTCATATATATATATATATATATATATATATATATATATATATATATATATATATATATATATATATATATATATCATATATGAATGAAATGAACATGCATGCAAGCAAATATTACAGTCAAAATATGAATGAAATGGACATGCATTCAAGCACACATTACAGTCAAAATGACTTCAACTAATTTCAATGGAATGAAAAGGCAAACCTGGTCAGATTCACATTCGCGCGTGCATGTGCTCATTGCATCGACCCACAGGTTTGGGTTCATGTCGTTGGGACAGATCCCGGCGTGGGAATACGCGACTCTCTGCAAACTCATGCCTTTCACGCTCTGCCTGTCCACAAACAGCAGCAGAAACTGTCCCGACACGAACCAGATCCAGCGAGGAAACAGCATCCACCACATGTCGCAGGGCAGAACTGAGGAAGAGTTCACTAATTTGAATTTAATTGAAACAGCTGAGCCAGAATTGTGCGCCTCGAGCTTCCAAGCAGCAGGAGGGGGGGAAAAAGAAAATCTCCCAGAGATTCAGAATACTATGAGTGGAAAATGAGTTTAGATCTCTGTAGTATTTATACTCTCTAATACTTTTCACTAAGGCTCGCCTGACCACAAATCTCGCCCTTACGCGCAAATGACTGACATGAATTACTCTGCAGTTCTAGAGAGAGGATTAGAAACATCTGGTCCAGAGTTGGGTTGGTACTGGGACACCTGCCTCTCCGTGAAAGAGCTGGAGTGCTGCTTTAACCCTTTATCTGAGCGCGCTCGAGAAGTGCGCGCGCATGGGAATTGCGCGCGCGATCCCTTCAGGAAAGATGCCACACAGAAATACAGGAAAGGTAGAACTGGATATTTTCAAATGTCAGAGTATAGGTCATCTACTAAGTTTTTTTTTAAAACCAGTTTCTGAAATCTGCGTCATATTTGAAGCTCTTCACTGTAAAAACAAATAGGCATAATCTAATACAAACATTGTGGCAACAGATTGCAAGCAATATTATTAATTAAATTTAACAAATTAGAATGGAGTAATAATTAATCAAATTAATTCCTTAAAAGCTAACCATTTAAATGAGTAAATTTTACAACAAACAAACAAACAAACAAACAAAAGTACATTTATGTCACCATTATGGTGATCGGAGTTTATTTTAAGATTGTTTTAAAATTACAGTTTTCTCCTTCAGTGATTATGCGCGTTAACATCAGGTGACTTCATGTCGGCAATATAAAATAAATAGTTCTTAATTAATCTTTGACGTCTGTCTGTTATTCAGATATTTTTGTTAATTTTTTGGGTGTAAACTTTATTTTAAATGGTTAACTTTTAAGGAATTAATTTGATTAATTACTCAATTCTAATTTGTTATTTAATTAATAATATTGCTTGTAATCTGTTGCCACAATTTTATTGATTATATAAAGCATATCAATTTTTACAGTGTAGGCTATATACATGACAAAATAAGAAATTAAAACGTCGGCTTACTATTGATTTGTGATCATGTATGACAGAATGAGAGAGTTGTCATTAAATTATAAGAAACATCCATCGTTTGCATATTAAATCTTAAAATCAAAGTTTGAGACAGTAACTCAATTTAAAAGTGTTTGTTTTAACACAGATTTCAGAATCGTTGTTTTTCTTTAATTTCTGTATTTTTGACATTGCATTATCGCATAAAAGTAAATGAAATTATTTTATTATAAGGTAGAAAATTGTTGAAGTGGTTAAGCATTGACTCAAAATAAATGACTTTATCAATAAAGTGTATGCATGGTGTCTTTTGCCCAAATGTGGAGTAAAAGCTCCCTTGCCATAGAGTTTTTTAAACAAAATATAGTGCTTTTACCATTAAAACCCCCACAAAAAAGGTTTGCTTCATGTTCAGTAAAATGATCTTTGCAATACACTATGGGTGTTGTACTGCATATGAGAAGTATTTAGCCCTGTACTTGTGTTTATTAAACAGTCCATTGTATTTAAGTTGAACTGAAGCTTTCAGCCTGTGATTAAAACACAAAAATCTGTTTATGCAAAAATACTAATGCTGATTAAAGTATATTAGCTCTCATGAGCTCTGAAGAAGAATGTGCACAGGACAAAAGACACGCTTCATTCACTCCTGCCTTTGACTGAACATAAACAACACCATAAGAAATATTATTAATATATATAATCATGTATAGGCTATTCCAGAAATCCTTCCAAAATGCTTGTTTACTAACTACTTTTATTCTAAAATGTTATGAACATAACCTGAGCTGAATATCTTCCAGTGGGTTGTTCAGAAGCTTCACCTTATGTTACCCCTGTGAACAGATTCACTCTAACAGTGCCTTGTTGTTAACTTTAACAGTTCGACAGTTATAGGAAATTCCTTTTCCTCACATAAAACACATCACAAGCGTGTCAAATGAGGACAAGCTCTTTATGAATTACACTTTTTTTCTCCTTTGTGCAATAGGGTTCAAATAAAGCTGATGATTAGACACTTAGTTTTGGGAAAATATCAGCATTTTATCTTTGAAATATCCAATCATCTAAAAATAAATTAAAAAATAATAATTAAAATAGTTTTTTTTTCTCTCGCAGTGATGCAATATAGAACCATTTTGGGTTCCCAAAGTTCTTAAAAGAACCTTTTGTGTGTGTGTGTGTGTGAAGAACATTTAAAGAAATCTTTTTGCAATGCAAAAATTCCATATATATATATATATATATATATATGGAATTTTTGCATTGCAAAAAGATTTTTTAAATATTTATATATATATATATATATATATATATATGCTAAAGTGCCAATCCCAGATAAAACACTTCAATGATCCACGCCTCAGGTGTTTGGACCCAAATATATCATTACCCGAACGTCGAACAACACAGTATTTCTTCCTCCAGCGTTTGAGTGAAGTGTCCCGGTTGAGGAGAGGATCTGGCCTCCAGCAGGAGTCGAGTCTTTCATGAAGCCGCTGGCACACTGATAACACACTCTTCCCCGTGTGTGATTGATTGCTGAACACACACCGCATTCTTTCACCTTCCCCACTTCTGCAGAAGCATTACCTTACCTGCCCTCCGCCGAGCCAACAACTCATGCATGTGTTTGAGGAAATGGTGTAATGGGAACAAAAAAATTAATAAACTCCTGTCAGTCTAAACAGCTTGAGCGAGGACTGACACCACCCCGGGCTGTGCTATTACAATAACAGGCTGTTTACTTGAGAAAAACTCAAGCGTGCTAATTATTAAAGCACAGTCAGTATTGTTGAGAAACCATAGACAGTATAAACTGATAGCAGACAAATACATTAGTTGTTGTATATGGTATTCATGCTATTAGAACTGTATATTTGATTGAAAATTAGCATGCCCCTATCTCCTATATAGTGCACTGACTGATGTTCCCTATCCTCTATATAGTGCACTGACTGATGTTCCCTATCCCCTATATAGTGAACTGACTGATGTTCCCTATCTCCTATATAGTGCACTGACTGATGTTCCCTATCCCCTATATAGTGCACTGACTGATCGTTCCCTATCCCCTACATAGTGCACTGATTGATGTTCCCTATCCCCTATATAGTGCACTGACTGATGTTCCCTATCCCCTATATAGTGCACTGACTGACGTTCCCTATCCCCTATATAGTGCACTGACTGACGTTCCCTATCCCCTATATAGTGCACTGACTGACGTTCCCTATCCCCTATATAGTGCACTGACTGATGTTCCCTATCCCCTATATAGTGCACTGACTGATGTTCCCTATCCCCTATATAGTGCACTGACTGATGTTCCCTATCCCCTATATAGTGAACTGACTGATGTTCCCTATCTCCTATATAGTGCACTGACTGATGTTCCCTATCCCCTATATAGTGCACTGACTGATCGTTCCCTATCCCCTACATAGTGCACTGACTGATGTTCCCTATCCCCTATATAGTGCACTGACTGATGTTCCCTATCCCCTATATAGTGCACTGACTGACGTTCCCTATCCCCTATATAGTGCACTGACTGACGTTCCCTATCCCCTATATAGTGCACTGACTGATGTTCCCTATCCCCTATATAGTGCACTGACTGACGTTCCCTATCCCCTATATAGTGCACTGACTGACGTTCCCTATCCCCTATATAGTGCACTGCTGTCTAATCGTTCCCTATCCCTTATATAGTGCACTGACTGACGTTCCCTATCCCCTATATAGTGCACTGACTGACGTTCCCTATCCCCTATATAGTGCACTGACTGACGTTCCCTATCCCCTATATAGTGCACTGACTGACGTTCCCTATCCCCTATATAGTGCACTGACTGACGTTCCCTATCCCCTATATAGTGCACTGCTGTCTAATCGTTCCCTATCCTCTATATAGTGCACTGTCTGATCGTTCCCTATCCCCTATATAGTGCACTGACTGACGTTCCCTATCCCCTATATAGTGCACTGTCTGATGTTCCCTATCCCCTATATAGTGCACTGACTGATGTTCCCTATCCCCTATATAGTGCACTGATGTCTAATCGTTCCCTATCCCATATAGTGCACTGTCTGATCGTTCCCTATCCCCTATATAGTGCACTGACTGACGTTCCCTATCCCCTATATAGTGCACTGACTGACGTTCCCTATCCCCTATATAGTGCACTGACTGACGTTCCCTATCCCCTATATAGTGCACTGACTGACGTTCCCTATCCCCTATATAGTGCACTGACTGACGTTCCCTATCCCCTATATAGTGCACTGTCTGACGTTCCCTATCCCCTATATAGTGCACTGACTGATGTTCCCTATCCCCTATATAGTGCACTGCTGTCTAATCGTTCCCTATCCCTTATATAGTGCACTGTCTGATCGTTCCCTATCCTCTATATAGTGCACTGACTGACGTTCCCTATCCCCTATATAGTGCACTGACTGACGTTCCCTATCCCCTATATAGTGCACTGACTGACGTTCCCTATCCCCTATATAGTGCACTGACTGACGTTCCCTATCCCCTATATAGTGCACTGCTGTCTAATCGTTCCCTATCCTCTATATAGTGCACTGTCTGATCGTTCCCTATCCCCTATATAGTGCACTGACTGACGTTCCCTATCCCCTATATAGTGGACTGTCTGATGTTCCCTATCCCCTATATAGTGCACTGACTGATGTTCCCTATCCCCTATATAGTGCACTGACTGATCGTTCCCTATCCCCTATATAGTGCACTGTCTGATCGTTCCCTATCCCCTATATAGTGCACTGACTGACGTTCCCTATCCCCTATATAGTGCACTGACTGACGTTCCCTATCCCCTATATAGTGCACTGACTGACGTTCCCTATCCCCTATATAGTGCACTGCTGTCTAATCGTTCCCTATCCTCTATATAGTGCACTGACTGATTTTTCCCTATCCCCTATATAGTGCACTGACTGACGTTCCCTATCCCCTATATAGTGCACTGTCTGATCGTTCCCTATCCCCTATATAGTGCACTGACTGACGTTCCCTATCCCCTATATAGTGCACTGTCTGATCGTTCCCTATCCCCTATATAGTGCACTGACTGACGTTCCCTATCCCCTATATAGTGCACTGACCGATGTTCCCTATCCCCTGTATTACACACACACACACTCCGCACGTCTTCAGAATATGGAACACTGGCTGCACGTAACACCTTGTTGTTTTCTGTATAAAAACAGCATGTCATGCTTATAATCTCAGGGCCCAACCCTTACACGAGTCACGACTCAGGTTTATTTCCCAGAAAACATCTTCCACGCCAGGAATGAGGAATCATTCAGACTCGAACATGAAGAGATGGGACAGGTAAAGAGGAAGAGCCAAATCCAAACCCGTCCACACTTCCCCTGAGGGGGCGAAACTCTTCACAGCGAGTCCATCATCTGTCAGCAGACAGAACACTCTAGATGAAGATACACCACTGATCCTAAAGCAGGAGAGGGCTTTAAAGGCATAGTTCACCCAAAAATGAAAATTGGTCCATATATGACATTCTTCTTTCAGAATACAAACTAATGCGTTTTGAAGTCCATAAAAGTGCATCTATCATCATAAAAGTGCATCTATCCATCATAAAAGTGCATCTGTCCATCATAAAAGTGCATCTGTCCATCATAAAAGTGCATCTATCCATCATAAAAGTGCATCTATCATCATAAAAGTGCATCTGTCCATCATAAAAGTGCATCTATTCATGATAAAAGTCTTCTATCCATCATAAAAGTGCATCTATCATCATAAAAGTGCATCTATCCATCATAAAAGTGCATCTGTCCATCATAAAAGTGCATCTATCATCATAAAAGTGCATCTATCCATCATAAAAGTGCATCTGTCCATCATAAAAGTGCATCTGTCCATCATAAAAGTGCATCTGTCCATCATAAAAGTGCATCTATCCATCATAAAAGTGCATCTATCATCATAAAAGTGCATCTATCCATCATAAAAGTGCATCTGTCCATCATAAAAGTGCATCTATCATCATAAAAGTGCATCTATCCATCATAAAAGTGCATCTGTCCATCATAAAAGTGCATCTGTCCATCATAAAAGTGCATCTGTCCATCATAAAAGTGCATCTGTCCATTATAAAAGTACATCTATCATCATAAAAGTACATCTATCCATCATAAAAGTACATCTGTCCATCATAAAAGTACATCTGTCCATCATAAAAGTGCATCTGTCCATTATAAAAGTGCATCTATCATCATAAAAGTACATCTATCCATCATAAAAGTGCATCTATCCATCATAAAAGTGCATCTGTCCATCATAAAAGTGCATCTGTCCATCATAAAAGTGCATCTGTCCATCATAAAAGTGCATCTATCCATCATAAAAGTGCATCTGTCCATTATAAAAGTGCATCCGTCCATCATAAAAGCCCATCATAGATGCACTTTTATGAACTTCAAAACAGAAACGGCCATTGACTCGCATTTTAAAGCTTGAAAAGATCCAGGACATATTTAAATATAACTCTGATTGCATTCGTCTGAAGAAGAGTGTCATGTACAACTAGGATGTCTTCAGGGTTTGTAAATCATGGGCTAATTTTCATTTTTGGGTGAACTATCTCTTTAAACACTCAGATCTCCGGCGTGAGGCGTCTTGTTGGGAGATGAATGGGAATAAACAGCCCTCCTGTTAGAACCCGCGGCTCTGCCAATGTTTGTCACTCACGAGGATATTTAAAGATCCGGGATCTTTCTCTGCCTCCGGGAGATTCTTCTGTGATTAATCTTGCATCGGGAGCCGGAGCGAGCGGAGGGAGGATCGGGCTCGTGTCACTCAGTTGGGCAACTTCATTTCTGAAGAAGTGTTTGACATCCAGAGGAGAAAACCACCAACAAGCTGAACGTCTGAGACTCTGCAGACATTGTGTGGAGGTGTTTACAGTGAGACAGATGCAGCTGTGTCCAGAATGAGAGGAATGACGAACTTTGACCTGCTTTATGTTGGATAAACCGAGGCAGATTTTCATCCATTCACACTAAAGCCCTCAAAGACTCGCGTGTGTAATAACTGTGGATAAAAGCACGAGTCTTCTGTTTAGAGCTTATTAACTTCTGAACAGCATTAGTTGATGTTCTGGATCAATTGAAGGAAAGGAAAGGCAGCGTGAGTGAGCGTCAGAAGTGTTCATAATAGAGTGCGGATCGGGCCGCATTTTTCTGTCCGAGCCCGACCCGCGTCCGACAGGGCAGTACCAGAACCCGACCCGAGCCCGACAGGCATTAAGATATTTATGTCCGAGCCCGACACAGTTAAAAATCTTTTTTTTCTCTCATACTAATGACACGTACGTTTGTTTGTGTGGAAAGCCCGCTTTTATTTAGCAACTGGAAGGCATTCGGAAATGTTTACAGATGTGCGCAACGCATCAGCATGCGCCACACGGCCAACACATACAGCGCATGTTAACACAGGCGCGCACAAGAGGCCCAAACAAATAAACCAACTGAAATTAATTAACAAAGCTAGGTCTATATTAAATTACCCAAGCTAACATAACAAAACATTAACGTAACACTTTTTAAACGTAGGCCTATGAGCTTATATTGAAATGAAAATCAGTCTCTTACCATTTTTCTCGGAAACTGTGTGGCTAATAAAACTGTAACATGGGATCTATTCACACATAATCTATCCTTCAAGGTTTAGGCTAATCCAGGTTCTTATGCAGAAAAAGGATTGCATCAACGGTGGATGGCTTCAAGGCTGTCCTCCTCTGCTCGATGGTCCTGCCAGCAGCACTGAAGTTGCGCTCACTGCTGCTGCTGCTGGCTGGAATAGCAAGGATGCTGCGGGCAAGGACACTAAGCTTCGGGTAGTTGAGTTGATGATCGCTCCACCAGCCCAAAACATCTCTCTCATCCTGCATTGTATGATTTTGAGTAGAGTACATCTCGACTTCGTCTGTGGCATCTGCCACAGGTACATTTTCCCACTCGTCGTCAAAGTCAACTGCAGCTTTCTTGGGCGCGGGTCCTTCAGTGGCGGTCTCCTGGGTGCGGAATGGGATGTCACTGAGCTGTCTCCGAACCTCCTGGAGAAGGTTGTCTCTCTCTGAGGAGGACAACATTCGGAGCTGGCTATATTTAGGCCAAAGGAAAGTTGCAATTTTTTGGAGTTCTTGGATCTCCACTTTACGCAAAATCCAACAGAGATGCCGCTCGCGGATGATGGCTTGATAGGGGCTGTCAGTCGTTTTTTTTTTGCAGTGACGCTTCAGCCGCTCAAACCACAGAAACACTAGGTTTATCGTTGGGTACTGGTCACCTTCAAGTTCACGCTGGGCATCGTAAAATGGTTGCAGGAACTCGACAAGAAAGTCAAGGACATCTGGAGATATGGCATCGATCCGCCAGCCCTCTGCGCGATCATTTAGTTTTTCGCGTAGTTCTTGATAAACCGAGCGGACAGAATTTAAGGTCAGATATACCGTGCTAAACCTTGTGTCTGCCATTTGGATGACTGTTTTTGACAGCAAAGCTGCCATGCCCGACTTTTTGACATATTTGACAAGTGCCTTGGTTGCTTGCAGAGTGTCTGCAACAGTTGGAGCATCTTTGGCCAGCTGTGTGGGGTCTAGGGCGTGTCTCATCACCGTATTATACACATGATCTTGGCAGTCGAGTCTTCGATATGGTCTGAGGGCACTGATGATGTTTGAGCCTTGGTCTGTCACCCACACCACTTTATTCAGCAGACTCATATCCAGGCCATACTCCGTTAGAAGTCTGATGATTTCTCTCCTAATATTCTCCCCCGTCTTAGCCTCTTCCAGTGGGAATGCGACTGTTGTTAATACGGTGCTTATCATTTTAAATGATCGTGTCACGAAATGGCAAGTGATGGTCAAGTAGCTTAATTTGTGGTAGTCCTCCGTCCAGATATCCGTTGTCATTCCGATCGAATTCACCTCAGACAGAGTGTCATTTAGCTGCTCGACCAGCTTTGTGCGTTTCTCTATTGCCAGCTCACGGCACCGTTTTGACACAGTAGTGGGATCAGGCAGTACATCCTGCGCTGCCACTGAACCATATGTAGCACCGATGTTAATAAGCTGCTGGGCCAGCTCAATGAAACCCTCTCCTTCAATGGAACGAAATGGCCTTATGTCTTTACAGCAGTACTCCACGCATTTTTCAGTCAGTTTTTGTTTGTCCCGCTGAGGAATTTTTTT
The DNA here is from genome assembly GCA_038021265.1 of Cyprinella venusta. Classification (NCBI taxonomy): domain Eukaryota; kingdom Metazoa; phylum Chordata; class Actinopteri; order Cypriniformes; family Leuciscidae; genus Cyprinella; species Cyprinella venusta. Next base: position 32,620,041 of record CM075877.1, read on the forward strand.
TGAGGAAGTAGCAAAGGCAGTGATACTCGGCTGCAGTAGCCCAGGTGACTTACAATTTTTATCCACATGACGCTGCAAGGCGGAATTCCCGGTCCTCTTGCTGTCATATTTCATGAGCAATCCACAACTCTTACATTGAACATAACCAACATGTTCATCACTATCGGCCTTGACAACAATGTAGAAAAACTTCCACACAGTCGACTTTCCTTTGTTTTCGGTGGTTTTAAAATCTCCTGAGGCCAACTTCTTTTTAACGTCTTCCATTGTTGCGCTGCCAGCCACATGTAGCCCAATATGCAATATTATGCACGCACGTGTTGCACGTTGTCACAGCAACATAAACAAATTTCCGCACACATGGAGATGGAGGTTAGGGTAATATTTAAAATTTATTTTAATCACAAAAACAAACATTTGCATCCAGTTAAACAATATAATAAAACTGTTTTAAATTTCAAATGTTAAATGCCTTATCGCACCGACGTGATCGAGCCCGACCCGAACCCGAACGTCATTTCAAAATATTTGTTCAAACCCGGCCCGGCCCGTCGGGTACCGTCGGGTCCCTTCGGGCTCGGTTCGGGTATCCATCCTCTAGTTCATAAGAGGGACGTCCTCTAGTGGACACATCCGAAACTACACTATACACACACACAGGTCAAACTGGAAACAGTAGAATATGGTGCAAAAGTTCATTTATGTCAGTAATTCAACTTAAAAGCTGAAACTAATATATTATATAGACTCATTACATGCAAAGTGAGATATTTCAAGCCTTTATTTGTTATAATTGTGATTATGGATTATAGATTTGAAAACCTTTTCACTATTCTAATTTTGAATTTAGGGTTTTCATATCTGTAAGCATACATTAGTTGGTGTTAGTTAATACATTAAATAATGAACCTTATTGTGAAGTGTTACCATTATTATTATTAAAAAAAATGCTTTATTTGATACACTATGACTGTAAATTTTCATTTCAACTTTATGATTAGAAAACCTTTTAACATTAAAATGTCACTTTATTTTTTGATAGTTTAAATCTACACAATCTGTAGTTAATTTTGCTTATTTTAATGACAATATATTTTGTTTTATTGAAGTATTGCTTTTTAAAATAAATGCAACAATATATTACTATTATTCTAATTTAGCTGGCTAAAATAGGTGAGGTTTTAAAATGATAAAAATGCAGTATTGTTGATGAATTTACAGCTGGTGCAGATAAAAAAGCTGTTTACCATAGCATATATTAAACTATAATATAATAAACTTTAAATTAAATACACACTGACTCACTCTCTCTCACACACACACACAACATATATATATATATATATATATATATATATATATACACTGTATATATATATATATATATATATGAAGAGTTCAGATGCAAAAGCCTCTAAATGCCATTTGAAATTTTCTTCTAAAATGATCATTTTTATCAAGCTTGTATATTTAAGTTCAGTAATTTCACTTAAATGGCAATGAAGATTACCTATTAATTGCCATTTAAGTGAAATTACTGAACTTAAATATACAAACTTGATAAAAATGATCATTCTAGAAGAAAATTTCAAATGGCATTTAGAGGCTTTTGCATCTGAACTCTTCATATATATATATATATATGCTATTACTGTGGTTTAAAACCAAAGAAGCTATTGAAAATGAAATATGAAATGCAGATAGAAACAGTATAAATTTTTTTAATAAATGCAACAATGCTCCAATTCTGGTAACAGAATTCAAGTTTTTACAGATTTGGTTTACAAAAGGATTCACACACACACACACACACACGCACACACGCACACACACACACACACGTAACTGAGCAGTAAATCTTCCCTATGAATAACTTCAGAAAGTGACTTAAATAATACAGTACAAAAATAGCCTGCTTCATCCTGACAGCGACTGATTCAGGAACAGTGGCACTGTAGTTCTAGAAAACACAATATAAAACAAACACAGATCCTGGATGAGAGTGAGCCAAGGCACAGCGGTGTGTGTTACAGGACGCGTCACACCAGACCGGCATCTTTAGCCATGCCGAAGAATATTCCTTTCTGCCCGATCAGAGCGGACGGCGTGTCGAACTCTGCGATCTGACCCTTATCCAGGACAAGCACTCTGAGGAAGAGGAGAAGAGGAAGAGCATCATCACTCCTGCACTGCATCACATGTGCTGATCATTCACATCTCAACCGTTTCATTATATATTATATTATATGATTGTTTATATCAGCACAAAATAATTATATCAATATCATATATATATATATTTGAAGAGTTCAGATGCAAAAGCCTCTAAATGCCATTTAAATTTTCTTCTAAAATGATCATTTTTATCAAACTTGTATATTTAAGTTCAGTAATTTCACTTAAATGACAATTAATAGGTAATCTTCATTGCCATATAAGTGAAATTGTATATATACATATGATATATAATCTTATATATATATATATATATAAGATTATACATTTGGATATAAAATATATCCATCTTTTTAATATATATATATATATATGTATATATATATATATATATATATATATAACTATATTATCGTGTGTGTGTGTGTGTGTGTGTGTACCTGGTGTAGTCCATGATGGTGTTGAGTCTGTGTGCGATGGTGAAGACGGTGCAGTCCTCGAACTGTGTGCGGATGGTGGACTGGATCAGGTCGTCCGTCTCCAGATCCACAGCGGCTGTTGCTTCATCCAGAACCAGGATCCTCGTCTTCCTCAGCAGAGCTCGAGCCAAACACACCAGCTGCCTCTGACCCACACTGCACACACACACACACACACATGCTCATAATGCAACACGTTACAGACAAATACACAAGTCAAAAGTTTGGAATAATTCATATTTTTTAATATAATGATCCTTCACTAATCACTCTAATATGATGATGAAGAAGACACATTTATGATTATTAAAACTGTTGCTGCTTCATATCTGTGGACAGCATGATACACTACCATTCATACAGACTGCAGTAAGATTTAAAAGAAAATGATACTTTTGACCTCCTTTGAAAAAAGTGACAGTTTATTGTTACAAAAGATTCTATTTCAAATGACTGCGGTTCTTTTGAACTTTTGAATTCATCAAAGAATCCCGAGAAATGAAATGTGACAGTTTTCACAGAAATATGAAGCAGCACGACTGTTTTACAGAAACAAATCTTCATTTTTCCAGACTTTTTCCTGTTAGTGTACAAATAAAACTCAAAAAATTAGAATATGGTGCATTTATGTCAGTAATTCAACTTAAAAGCTGAAACTAATATATTATATAGACTCATTACATGCAAAGTGAGATATTTCAAGCCTTTATTTGTTATAATTTCACAATATTCTAATTTTTCCTGTTTCACCTGAATATAGAACAGAAATGTGAATGAACCAGGGCTAGATGACGAAGTACAATGTAAAAACGTGTATGTATGTACACAATAAGTCCATTGTATGAATTTATTAATTTGAATGTAAGTACATACTCCTAATATAGTACTTTGATATAAAGTGTTCTATTTTTGCCGTTGAACTGTTGTGTTGTGATGATGTAATGAGATGAGTACCTGAGGTTCTCTCCTCCCTCAGAGCACTCCAGGTCCAGCTTTAAAGCCTGACTGCTCACAAACTTCTTCAGATGAGACTGTTCCAGAGCTTTCCACAGTTCCTCATCACTGTATTTCTCAAAGGGGTCGAGGTTCATCCGCAGAGTCCCAGAGAAGAGAACCGGCTCCTGCAAACACACATCCATCACGCAGCGGAGTTAATCACAGCACACACACACACACATATATATATATGTACACTGTATGTGTTTTTTAGTGCTTTGTTTTTCATGTCACCAAAGTAAAAATTTTTTAACTTGCTGACATAAATGATAAATTATTCATTAAAAATAAGTACTACAAGCATATAAAATAATATATTATAAAATAATTATATGTGTGTGTATATATATATATATATAATTTATTGCATGATACATTGCAAAAAAAATTAAAATTATATATATATATATATATATATATATATATATATATATATAATTTATTGCATGATACATTGCGAAAAAAAAATTCTTACTGTTTAATTTTAAAAATGTGTATAATATGTGTATCTTTTATGTATATATATATATATATATATAATTATAAAAATTATATTATAAAATTATATTATTACAATTTTATTAATATACGCACACACAAACATATATATATATAATATATATATATATATAGGTACACACACATATATATAAAATGTTTTTCGATTTTTTTAGTAATAATAAATAAATAAATAAAAATATATACTGTAATATATATATATATATACAGTAAATATAAAAATAAAACAATTCTATTAAAATTTCTATTCCTGGGAAGATTCATTGCTTTACATTTTTGAATCTGAATTTGACTCATGTTTGAGTTGTGAACGCTGAACGCCGCTCCGCTGAGCACAACACGTTTCAAGCGTTTCAGTATCTGTTAAAAGGTGAAATGAGGTTAAGAACAGGTTTTACTAGAGAAAGCCGAGAAAACAAACAACAGGAGAAAAAAAGCACAATGTTAATAATCTGGACACTAACGAGCAGTGGCTCATTATCAGCGCTCAGCGCTCTGGCTTCAATCCACCGCTTTATGGCTCTGAATGTGGAAATGAGCTTTTTCTGCTGACCCATCATGAGCGCAGTGCTAATATCACAATAAACAGCTGTGCTTAAATGAAAACAGATGCGCTAGCAGCAGACCTGAGGGATGATGGTGAGTTTGGATCGCAGGTCATGAAGGCCGATCTCTGAGATCTTCACCTCGTCGATCACGATCTCTCCACCCGCCGCTTCCAGCAGACGAAACAAACATAGAGTCATCGACGACTTCCCGGCCCCCGTCCTTCCCACGATGCCGATCTGCCGAGGCGGACGGGACGTTAGCCGCTGTACTTAAAGGTGCGGTGTGTAAGAAAACAGAAGAAAACATGCTCCTGACCTTCTCTCCTCCCTTGACCTTCAGAGAGACGTTCTTCAGCACCAGGTCCAGTCCTTCTCGATATCTCACGCTGTAATCCACGAACTCCACGTTCCCCTCGGGCGGCCAGTCGGGCGGCGGGCGCTTGTCCTGCACGACCCATGGAGCCTGTGGACACCCAGGGCCGGTTTAACACAAATGTTCACTCTTAAGAAAACGAGCGTGTGTTTGTCGTCCTGTACCTCAGTCGGTGTTTCTGAATACTCCTTCACTCTTTCCACCGCTACTATGTTGCTCTCAAGGTCAGAGGTCATCCTCACCATCCAGTTAAGGGACATCGTGACCTACAGTGTACAGTAGAAATGCATTTCTCCCCTGCTCCGCTGTTTTCTAATCTTAAATGTGGCATTGCATACTGCAAATAGTGTCGAATAAAACAATAAAAGCATCTGCTACATGTATACAGTTTACAGTTGCATTTATTTGATCAAAAATACAGTAAAAATTGTGAAATATTATTGTAATGTAAATCATCAGTTTTCTATGTGAATATACAGTAAAGTGTAAATTATTCCTGATTTATTCACGAAAGTGTAATTAAAGACATTTATAATGTAACAAAAGCACATAATTCAATTTTTTTTTTAAAATGTATCAGTTTCCACTGTTTTCAACATTGATAATAATATTAATTAGAAGAACCGTTATTAATAATTGCGCAGCAAATCGTCATATTAGAAAGATTTCTGAAGGATCATGTGATATAAAATTGTACAATATTTCACAATATTCCTGATTTTACTGTATTTTAAGAAGAGATGTCCATATTGTTTATTGCTTAAATATTTCTTCTACGTATTTAAGTCTTATGTTATTTGTGTAAATTATGGGAGGTTGTTTACGCCACAGAATAAAAAATAAAAAAGGTAATTGCGACTTTTTATTTCACAATTCAGACTTTTTTTCCTCACAATTGCGTGATATAAAGTCAGAATTGGATTATAAAGTCATAATGATAAAAAGTCAGAATTGTGTTATAAAGTCAGAATTACAAGATATAAAGTCAGAATTGCGAGATATAAAGTTGCAATTGTGTTTTAAAATCCTTATTGTGAGATATAAAGTCAGAATTGTGTGATATAAAGCCAGAATAGCATGATATAAAGTTTAATTGTGTTATAAAGTGAGAATTGCATGATATAAAATCAGAATTGCGTGATATAAAGTTTCAATCGTGTTATAAAGTCAAAATTCTGTGATATAAAGTCAGAATTATGTGATATAAAGTTAGAATTGCGTGATATAAAGTCGCAATTGTGTTATAAAGTGAGAATTGCGTGATATAAAATCAGAATTATGTGATATAAAGTCGCAATTGTGTTATAAAGTTGCAAATCTCTTTTAAAATGTTTGATTCTCTGGCGGAAACAAGCTTCCATAGTAAATGCATCCTGAGATGTAGTTAAAATGAAAAAGAAATGTCTGCATGATAAACAGTATGAATACACTGATGTTAGATGAACACTAGAACATGAACTATTACACTTGACAGCTGGTTATAATGCAGAATGAGTGTGAGTGTACCTGTAGAGCGTAGGACACGGACAGACCCACCAGACCAGGACTCAGTTTATCCTTCCCGACCGCAGCGAACAGAGCAGCAAACAACACAATACAGTTCCCGATAAACTCGATCCGAACCCCCAACCACCTGTTTCACACCCAAACACAACACTGTTACGACTGAGCCACATTTCAGAGACATTTCCCACAAAAACCAGACATAATGGAAGACGCTGGGAAAATCTGCATGCATCCGAAAGACTTACAAAGTCAGAATTGCAAGATATAAAGTCGCAATTGTTATAAAGTCAGAATTGTTATAAAGTCAGAATTGTTATAAAGTCAGAATTGTTATAAAGTCGCAATTGTTAGAAAGTTGCAATTGTTATAAAGTCGCAATTGTTATAAAGTCAGAATTGTTATAAAGTTGCAATTGTTATAAAGTCAAAATTGTTATAAAGTCGCAATTGTAATAAAGTCGCAATTGTTATAAAGTCAGAATTGTTATAAAGTCAGAATTGTTATAAAGTCGCAATTGTTATAAAGTCAAAATTGTTATAAAGTCGCAATTGTAATAAAGTCGCAATTGTTATAAAGTCAGAATTGTTATAAAGTCAGAATTGTTATAAAGTTGCAATTGTTATAAAGTCAAAATTGTTATAAAGTTGCAATTGTAATAAAGTCGCAATTGTTATAAAGTCAGAATTGTTATAAAGTCAGAATTGTTATAAAGTCGCAATTGTTATAAAGTCAGAATTGTTATAAAGTCAGAATTGTTATAAAGTCGCAATTGTTATAAAGTTGCAATTGTTATAAAGTCAAAATTGTTATAAAGTCAGAATTGTTATAAAGTCAGAATTGTTATAAAGTCGCAGTTGTTATAAAGTTGCAATTGTTATAAAGTCAAAATTGTTATAAAGTCAGAATTGTTATAAAGTCGCAATTGTTATAAAGTCAGAATTGTTATAAAGTCGCAGTTGTTATAAAGTTGCAATTGTTATAAAGTCAAAATTGTTATAAAGTCAGAATAGTTATAAAGTCGCAATTGTTATAAAGTCGCAATTGTTATAAAGTCGCAATTGTTATAAAGTCGCTATTGTTATAAAGTCGCAATTGTTATAAAGTCGCAATTGTTATAAAGTCGCAATTGTTATAAAGTCAGAATTGCGTGACAAAGTCAGAATTGTTATAAAGTCAGAACTGTGTAAAATAAAGTCGCAATTGTTATAAAGTCAGAATTGCATGATATAAAGTTGCAATTGTTAAATAATTGCAGTCACGATTGTAAAATCTGCATGCATCCGAGCGAGTGTGAACGAGACCGAACCAACCTGTTGGAGACGATACCAGGGTAGTAACTCTTTTGGTTCTCATCCACTTTCATATCGCTCATGAGAACGAAGGCGCCGTGGCGCCCGTACGCGCGGATCACGCTCGTGCCCGTGATGGTCTCCGAGAAATGAGAATATATAGGAGACCTACTGACAGACTCCAGCCTCTTAAGCTGACGAGACGTGGCCACATAAAACCTCTACGGAGGAAAAACATGTTTTACACACAAACTACAGCAGCGATATCTAGACATATTCACACAGGGATGAATGAGTGAGGATTCAGGAAACACACTCGCATTTGAAAACACGCATTTTTACCGGGATATTTTTGCCTGGTCGAAGTCTTTTATTTTATGTTTAAAATTAATAGGGCTGTCAAAACGATTAATCGCCATTAATCGCATCCAAAATAAAAGTTTTTATTTACATAATGTATGTGGGTTCAATATGTATAATTGTTTTGTATATATAAAAAAATACACATGCATGTATATTAAAGAAAAAATATTATTTATATATAAAATATTTGTAATATATATAATATAAATTATAAATAAATCCATATACAGAACATACATGAAAATATTTCTTAAATATATACAAGCATGTGTGTGTATTTATATATATATCTAAAATAATTATACACAGTGCCCCCACATATATTATGTAAACACAAACTTTTATTTTGGATGCGATTAATCGTTTTGACAGCCCTAAAGATTAACAAGATAATATTGCAGGTTTGTCTGAACTCTAGGAATGTTTGGTCACTATTTATAATAACAGAAAATGCTTGATCAAGATACATTTTAAATAATTCATGAGCTTCTATATAATAATTTTATATATTTTCTTTACAAAAAAATCTTATGCACAATACAGTGACATGCATTGTTAAAGATTTTGGGGTCGGTAAGATTTTTTATGTTTTTAAAAGAAGTCTCTTCTGCTCATCAAAGCTTCATTTATTTGATAAAAAATACAGTAAAAAAAGTGAAATATTATTATACTGTAAATCATCGGTTTTCTATGTGAATATGCAGTAAAGTGTAATTTATTTCTGTGATCAAAGCTGAATTTATTTGATCAAAAATTCAGTAAAAATTGTGAAATATTATTACAATTTATAATCGCTGTTTTCTATGTGAATATACAGTAAAGTGTAATTTATTCTTGTGATCTTCATCATCATTACTCCAGTCTTCAGTGTCACATGACCCTTCAGAAATCACTCTAATATGAGGATCTGATAGTCAATAAACATTTATGATTAATATCAGTGTTGAAAACCGTGATCCATTTTAATTTTTCAGGATTCTTTGATGAATAGAAAGTTCAAACGAATCATTTGTAACATTATAAATATCTTTACTGTCACTTTTGATCAATTAAGTCTGAATACAATAATCAAAATTCTTCTGAATATCAAATATCGTAAACTATATTAAACTGTACATGATTCTAGCTAATCCGCACATTCCTTTATTCCTGAGACAAACCGCATAACACGTCCAATCTTTAATTTAGTTCATTTAGTTTCTAGAATCCTCACCATAAGCACTTTACAATATTTCAGAATGCAATACTCTTATTGATATATATACCATTCACATTAAGGGATCAAATATAAATGGGATCAAACACTATCATAATGTTGTAGTGTTTGGTTTGGTTTTGTGCATTTCTGAACATAATGACAATCTGAGAGAATCATGTGATGTTTCGACTGCATGCGACAAGAGATTGGCTCAGAAAACACAGAGCGCTTCAGAAAGCCAGTTCGTGCCATGCAAAGAAGAAGAGTTACACAGATGCAAGACCACGGGCAATTATGCAATGAGAGACGGAGGGTTTAGCACCGATGAGTCGAGAGAATCACATACCAGACCCAATTATGACAGGCCCATAAACATAAACATTATCACCATTATCATTATTAAACCCTAACGCTGTTTTCCTTTCACTACTGGTGATTAGCATCTGAACTATTCAAGACAATCTTAAGGGGTGTGACATGACATCTTCATAATCATGACATGTCGTGAGGGTTTATGCATGTTTTTAACAACTGTCATTAAGTGTCATTCACTCAATTATGATGACATAAACCAGTACATCATAACCTGTCAGTGTCTTTGTCTTCACAATTTTACATTTTATCAAACTTAAACGAGTAGTTCACTTTTCAAAAAACTTTTGCTGATAATTTACTCGCCCCCGTGTCATCCAAGATGTCCATGTCTTTCTTTCTTCAGTCGAAGGTTTTTGATGAAAACATTCCAGGATTTTTCTCCATATAATGGACTTCAATGGGGTCCAAACGGTTCAAGGTCCAAAAGACAGTTTCAGTGCAAACTACAAACTGTTCAAAGGGCTTTAAACGACTCCAGACGATGAATAAGGGTCTTATCAAGCGAAACGATCGCTCATTTAATAAATAAATAACAAAGTTTAAGATTTATAAGCACAAATGCTCGCCTTGCTCTGTTCTGTGTGACTCTCCTGTTCATCAACATGAACAAATTTTTTTCTGAGTCATTTGGTTCATTTAACAAACGAAATGAACGAGTTGACTCGGAAAAAGATTCGTTCATTTTGATGAACAGGAGAGTCACGAACGCGCATCACAGAACAGAGTAAGGTGAGCATTTGAGCTTATAAAACTTCAACTTTGTTATTTATTTATTAAATGAGCGATCGTTTCGCTTGATAAGACACTTATTCATCGTCTGGAGTCGTTTAAAGCCCTTTGAACAGTTTGTAGTTTGCACTGAAACTGTCTTTTGGACCTTGAACCGTTTGGACCCCATTGAAGTCCATTATATGGAGAAAATCCTGGAATGTTTTCATCAAAAACCTTCATTTCTTTTCCACTGAAGAAAGAAAGACATGGACATCTTGGATGACACGGGGGCGAGTAAATTATCAGCAAAAGCTTTTGCTAATAATTTTTAAGCTATGCAATGTTTATGACAGCTTGTTTTATCTTAGTAATATCAGCATCTCAAACAATGTCATATTTGCATTAAAAATGTCATAATTGAGCGAATGGCACTTAATGACAGTTGTCATAAACATGCATAAACCCTCCTTCATATTCATAACATGTGTTATGTCAGTCTTATGCACACCGCTTCAGGTAAAGTGTAACCACAAGAACTGAACACTACATTGTTAACAGTCTAAATATTAGTAGATAGCTCACCACCAAACACACTTCTTATATGGATTATTATTTTACAAATGCTCTTCCATTAAAATAACTACATGCCAGCTATGAGTTAAAAGTCCACATGAATCACAGTCTGTTACGCGCGCTTGCGTTAGTACCGATGAAATGATGAGATTCACACAGCAAAACTTCATCTTCTACTGTAACTCTACTGTAAAACGCTGTTCTTTACCCATCAATATTTCTTATACTTTACATTACATTGTATGTCCATAAAGGCGGATATACAGCATACCAGCACATTCGTGTAATTAATAATAATACATTATTGCAATAATGCACAATAAGAATTGTTATTATCAACATTAATGTTATTATTACTACCACTATTATCATTGATTATTAACAATAATAGTTTATTGTAAAACTTCATTAAATTATATATATATATATATATATATATATATATATATATATATATATATATATTTAATAATAATAATGATAAACATTAGAATTATTTTTAGTCATCAGTTAATAAATGACTGCAATATTCTATCATTTTTTGTTGTTTTAATTTAAATTATCATAATAATTATTATCATTATTAGTAGTAGTATACTTAAACATGAACTTTATAAAATAATGTAATAAATTATAGCATTAAATTATTATTGTTGTTGTTAATAATAATAAAAAAATGATTGCAAAACTAATGATCATCATCGTAATACTCATAATCCTATTAATAATTTGTTAAATAATATAAAATATTACTATTCTAAGTAGTAGTATTATATAATTTAAGAAATTATTGTGATAATGTATTACTATTATTATTAATTTCTTGCAGTAATTTATTAAATTATTTTAAATTATTATTATTTATGTTGTTATTAATAGCAGAATTATATTATTTTACATATTAATGCAATGATGTATTATAATTGTCTTGCAGTAATTTATTAAATTATATAAAACAAAATAATTCAAAGTATTAATACTATTATTATTAGTAGCAGAAGTATTTTATTTAATAAATTATTGCAATCATTTATTATAATTGTCTTGCAGTAATTTATTAAATTATATTAAATAAAATAATTCAAATTATTAATACTATTATTATTAGTAGCAGTAGTATTTTATTTATTAAATTATTGGAATCATTTATTACCACTATTGTTTTTGTTGCTGCTGTTGTCAATAATAATAATAATAATACAATGATATTTAAATTATATATTTATTACATTAATCTATTAGAATTATTATTAGCAGTAGTAGTAGAATATAATTGAATACATTATTGCAAAAATGAATTATTATTATAACTTTTCCTCAAAGGATGAATAATTGACTCTAAAACAGAAGGTCTGTGCGTTTGGGTAAAGAACAGCATCAGTTCAGTGAGTCGATTCTCTCGGTTGGTTCACCAGAGTCTCGACTCCCTGAGCGCACCAAAACCCAGTGACCAAACCACACGGTGTAAAGACTACAACACTACGACAGTGATCATATAATGCATCTAGAACAGAACATCAACACATGTTAGCATGCTGTATTAATGAGTTAGCAGACTTGTGCCTATTTACCTGGACCCACCAATAGAACAGCATTAACGGCACTATGACTATGAGGAACATAGGGGTGAGGACAGAGCAAACGAGCAGCACATTTACTGTGTACCAGAAAGTGCGCATCCAGATATCAATATTGTCTGGAATGAGCGAGTCTATAGTGTCCACGTCTTTGCTGAAGCGGTTCAGGACCCGGCCTGAGGGGGTGGCCTGGAAAAAGGCCTGTGGCGCGCTCAGGACGGCCTGGAGCATGTGCTGGTGTGTGTGGCGGGCCGCCTTCAGTGTGCTGTACGCCCGACACAGTAAAGCGTTGGCCAGAATCAGCACACCTGCGCACAACGAGGAAGAGGAGGGTTAGTCGGGCTTGGCCCTCGCTCGTCTGATGCAGACTGGCTCGTCACACAAACACCAGTGTCACCATTACCTTACATTTCACTTTTGATTCACTTCCGATTTTGAATCACAAGCTTGTTTTTTTTTATTCGATTCCGATTTTGATTCACAAGTTTGCGATTCGATTCACTTCTGATTTTGATTCACAAGCTTGTATTTTCATTTGATTCGATTCACAAGCTTGTAATTTTATTCGCTTCCGATTTTGATTCACAAGTTTGTATTTTCATTTGATTCGATTCACAAGCTTGTAATTTTATTCGATTCCGATTTTGATTCACAAGTTTGCGATTCGATTCACTTCCGATTTTGATTCACGAGTTTGCGATTTGATTCAACTCACATGTTTGAGATTCGATTCACTTTTGATTTTGATTAACAAGCTTGTGATTTGACTCAATTCCGATTTTGATTCACAAGTTTGCGATTCGATTCACGTCCGATTTTGATTCACAAGCTTGTGATTTTTATCCAGTTCGATTCACAAGCTTGTGATTTTATTCAATTCCGATTCTGATTCACAAGTTTGCGATTTGATTCAATTCCGATTTTGATTGACAAGCTCGTGATTTGATTCAATTCCAATTTTGATTAATTTCCAATTCGATTCACAAGCTTGTGATTTTATTCGATTTGAATCACAAGCTTGTGATTTTATTCAATTCCGATTTTGACTCACTTTCGAATTCGATTCACAAGCATGTGATTTGATTCAATTCCGATTTTGATTCACAAGTCTGAGATTAGATTCACTTTCGATTTCGATCGAAATGTGATTCAATTCAAATCCGTTTTTTAATTTTGGGATTCACTTTGATTTCGATTCACGAACATGTACTTCGATTCAAATCCGTTTTTAACTCACAGGCTTGTAATTTGACTAAATTCCCATTTTGATTCAAAAGCTTGCGATTTATTTCAATTCCTATTTTGATTCACAAGTTTGATTTCGATTCACTTCCGTTTGAGTTTCGATTCACTCCGCTTCTGTCTACAGTTATTTCTGTATCGTGTTTTGGCTTGTTTGGACATTATTGTCCTCCAGCTGATGGTTAAATGCAGGAACTGAAAACACTTAAACCTAGAATGAAATATCCGCATCTGCCCAATGCATAAATGTGAAAAGCAGAACACTGATTCATGTTTGACTCTCTCACAAAACACGATTATTCCGAACTTCAGACCGGTTGTGCAATTTCATCTTTTTTCATCTGATCTGATTTTTAATATGAGATTATACTGGGATCTCAAGATCAACCTCTGTTTCAGAACAACGACTGGAATATCAGAAAAATCTCATAGATAATAACTGATCAATAACTCGACTAAAGCACTGCTCTCAACCACAGATGAGATGCACCATTTAATAACTCACAATTACTGGAAATAAGTTCAATAATCACCATCATCATCATCAGCGCTAAAAGAAAAGCAGGATTTACACACAAACCAAGACAGTCCCTGTGTGTGTGTGTGTGTGATGGTTTGTGCTCGTGAATGAGTGTTAGAGAGAAAACATACGAGAAACAGGAAGTGAGCAGGAGAGACAGGAAGTGAGCAATCGCACAAGACCAGGCTTCGCTCACACCACGAGAAAATCTGATGTTCGGGAGCGAGTGTTTGACTCACACACAATATTTAACCCTCTGATGGTCCTCGGTCACTTCTGAACTAATAATTCTCTGTTTTGAATTATTAAAAATCACAGCTTCATCGGATTGTTATGAAACTTGGTGACATTTCTTGCATTATGTATGTGAACACACAAAAAAATTGAGGTCATGATCTGAGCATGCTAAGTGGTCTTAAAAAATTAGTCACGATTTTGGTCTTTGGTCAAAAATGACCCCCATAGGAAATGAATGGGAAATTGACAAAAACACAAAAAATCACTTTTTTTTTTTTTTACAATTTTTTTTAATAAGAAATAGTTTTTGAGATTGTTTCAATTATATAGTCAAATCCACAAAAAAAATGTGTTGATAAACATCTGGGGAATTCACATGCTTCTCCATAGAGAGCTGTACATGCCATCTAGTGGTTACACCATGATACTACACTTTTTCTCTATACTGTAACCAGATGGTGCTAATTTTCTTCAATATATATATTTTTTTTTCTGAAGGCCTAGACTCTATATTAAACTAAAATACTGCATTAATATTTAAAAAAATATATATATATATCCATTGAAAAAATAGACCATAAATATTGCATAAATATTAATAAATTCAATCAAATTGTCTCAAAATACTAAATTGAAAAGAATAAATATTATAGAACAAAAATAAATTGCATTGGTTTTACTGGGATGGAAGAAGTTTCATTTTTAGGCCTCCGGTCACTTCTGACCGGGAAGGCCCAGGACGACACTCATAAAGGAAGACCGTCAGAGGGTTAATGCATATACACTGCAAAACACGCTGTCTTGTTCTCCAGGACAAATATCCAAATATCAAATATCAACATTCTTAAATCAAGCTAAAATGACTGAAGATATCGAGTCTTGTTTTTCTTAATGCAGTCTGATTTTGCGGGCGGTCTGAACGAAGCCATAACAGGAGAGAAATAAATTAGATGAGGTTCAGACGTCTTTGCACATGCTCAGGAGAAGTGAAATGTTAAGGACCTCCCGGACTCGTCCAGAATCTGCAATAAATGGGAGAAAATACCTGAACAAAGAAGTAAATCAAGGCCAGAGGGCCAATGACCAGAGCGAATATGGGGGTGCTGCAAATGATAACAATCATGGTGGACACGGAGGCAAAGAAGGTGCCCAGGAACATGAGCACTGTGGAGGGGAGGACCTCGTCGATCACGTAAATGTCCTTGGAGAAGCGGTTGATGATCCGGCCTATGGGAGTGGTGTCAAAGAAAGACTGTGGCGTGTGAAACTTGTTGTCCAGCAGGGCCTGGTGAAGCTTGCGGGAGCCCTGGATTTTCCCCAGAGCCAGAGTAAAGGAGGAAAACATGACCAGGACGCCTGTGTTAGAGAGACCAGAGGAGGGGGACAGCGTCACTACACACACACACACACACCTACAGGGGGCGCCAGAGGAGAAGGAGAGTGTCACTACACACACAAACCTACAGGGGGCACCAGAGGGAGCAGGAGAACACTCACACTCACACTCACACACACACACACACACACACACTCGTCAAGGAAAAGGAGAGATTGTGAGGAGTGTTAATGCTGCTCTTCTCCATAGAATGAGATCTTACGGTATCAAACCGCCAGAGTCGCGCGAGTCAGTAAACGAAGACTCGTGAGTGTGTGTTAGTGAACCCATGCAGCGCTGTCTACACATGACCGTCACCTGTGAGTTACACATCTGAGGACATTAATGACACACTCCTATAATAACGAGACGTGGTTACTGGTCAATATTCTCAAGGAAAAGGAGAGATTTAGAGAAATGTTAAAGCGGATCTTCTCCATATAATGACAGACTGCAGAAGTGATGGAAAAACGAGGCTCACACACATGCTTCAATGTGAACCTGATCTCGGATCAGCTTTATACAGACATTTAATGACTCATTTGTGGGGTTTTTTCATTTGTGGTACATATTGGTTTGTTTTTATTTTGCTGTAATAGTGATTCGGCACTGAATCATTCTGCGAATCAATTGAATTCAATTCGATTGAATCAGTGTTTTAAAAAGCTTCTTTCCTCACATTAACGAGTTAATGTGCAGTTGAAATGAATAAGCACCATAAAGCACTCAATTATTGGGCCAGTGACAAATATAAGGGTAAAAATTTAAATTAATTTGCAAAGAATTGTATGTAGAAATCAATTCAATAAAAAGTCAGCCAATCAGATGAGAGTGTGGGCGGAGTCTCTCTACTGTCTCGCATGGATATAAGCACATCCAAATTAATACAAGTGTGGTTGCACCACATGACTTTTTAAAAACTGAACTTAGTAAAGTAAATTTAACTATTAATTTTAGTATTTAATCTAATTATAATTTTATATAATATAATGTGATGTAATATAATATCTAATAATATCTACAATGTAACATGTATTAGCGCTGGGCAAAGATTAATCGCATCCAAAATAAAAGTTTGTGTTTACATAATATATGTGTGTGTAGTGTGTATAATTATTTTGTACACATGTATGTGTATATTTAAATAAAATATATTATTTATGTATAAAATATTTATATTCAATATAAATTATTATAAATAGACATATGTACAGTGTATAAGTGCAAAAATTTCTTAAATATACATTCACATGCATATGCGTGTATTTATTTATACAAAATAATTATACACAGTACACACACATATTATGTAAACACAAACTTTTATTTTGGATGTGATTAATCACAATTATATATATATATATATATATTTTGTGTATTATTTTGTATATATGAATACCTATGCATGCATGTATATATTTAAGAATTATTTGCGTTTAAATTCTGTATAAATATACACGTATAAATACATAATCTATATTATATAAATATAAATATTTTATATATGAATAATTTTATATATGAATAATATATATGAATATATTATGTAAACACAGACTTTTATTTTGGATGCGATTAATCGCAATTAATTTTTGCCCAGCCCTAATATATATATATATATATATATAATTTTATATTTATAATTAAAAAAAAAGTATATAATTTTTTTTTTTATCTTGACACAGTCCTGAGAGCCAATGACATCATTTCCTGTATATATACTGCATTTCCTAATTCTTTTTCTTTTGTTTTTGAAGCTTGCCAGTCTCGTTGCCAGTCATTAAACAGAAAAGAGTGGTTCTGTATAATCTCTCGTGTGTATGCAGAGATGTGAGCAGGGTTGTGTCAGTCGTGTGTGTTTGATCACATGACGTACCTTGAGAAAGACCCAGCGCCGCGTACACGCCGACCCTCATCTCCACACGCGCCTGCGTCCGGTTGAGCTGCGCGTCGTTGGTCCACTCGCTGAGCCAGAAGTTGGCTCCGATCGCGGCGGCGCTCTGACAGCCGTACAGGAAGCAGATGAAGAGCGAGAGGAGAGGGCCCACAGCCTTCATGTACTCCCAGTACACCTTCAGCTTCACCTACACACACACACACACACACACACACACAGTAGATCAGAGGACTGGGAACTGTAGAAGTCAGTCAGTTATTTATTACCATTCAGAATAACTAAATAAATATGTTATATCGGGGCTTTGGTATTTTATTAGCAAAAATGAGAAATGAATGACTAAGTAAGTGATAAAAAAGTGATATTATAATTTATTTTAATGTTTAATATTTTTAATCACAATAAAAAAAATTCAACATAGGGTTTTGGTTATTTATACGATTTTTTTTTAATTAAATTAATAAAGTTGGGGGGAAAATCTGTCAAAATGGGTTCTATAAATAATTTAAAAAATATATTTTTTTTATTATACGGACGAGTGCAGTTGAAATAAATCTAACACAAATTACTGTAAGCACCATAAAAGCACTGAGACAAATACAGGTGTAAAAATTTTAAATTAATTTGCAAAGAACTGTATATATGTAGAACTCAATTCAATAAAAAGTCACAGCCAATCAGACGAGAGTGTGGGCGGAGTCTCTCTACTGTCGCGCATGGATATAAGCACATCCAAATTAATACAAGTGTGGTTGCACCACTTTTATGACTTCTTAAAACCTGAACTTGGTAAAGTAAAATTAACTATTAATTTTAGTATTTAATTAGGCCTGTGCAAAAATTAATTGCGATTAATCGCATCCAAAATAAAAGTCTGTGTTTACATAATATATTTGTGTGTGCTGTATATAATTATTTTGTACATATAAATACACACACATGCATGTATATATTTAAGAAAATGTGTTATTCATATATAAAATATTTATATAATATAGATTATGTATTTATATGTGTATATTTATATATACAAAATAATTATATACAGCACACACAAATAT